>DWDT01003242.1:0-12560 GCA_018245595.1 Microceris scylla | reverse complement strand
GTTCTTAGTCTATTTTCTGTACTACATGTACTGATATAAGACAGGATATTATTATTATTTTTATTGAATACATTATATATCAGTTCGTACTTTGAATCATCATCATCATTTGAATACTCGTCATTTATTCGCTAAGTAGAATTATCGTCCTCTTTTCGGTACGAAGGCCGTGGCAAATAAATACTTAAAAATACTTTCTGTGTTCCTATTTATTTTTCAGCGGATTTGTGAAAGATATCCAGTACAATTTCATTTTACATACCAGTATTTGTGGCTGCAATGACAGGGTCACCAGTTGAATTCAGGTTCAAAAACATTTAAAGATGTGTTAAGTCAAATAAAGAACAATCGTTTGCTTAAAAACTTGCCAGTTCTCTCAAATATTGATACGTCGTTTAGTGCTCGCGACTAAAGATAATTAAAATACACTTGAACAAAATGTAATACTGCAATGGTATACATATGTAAACAAAATTTGGTCTGAAAAGCTATTATCGAATATTATATAATAAATGATATGTATACATCCGTTCCGTGCCGGATCTCGCAACTCGCAAACCAGAAACGTATGAACTCGATTTAAATTATAATATGTATAAAATAATATTTGTTTATTCTCGCTTAACACTGACCTTGCTAACTTTGTATCGCGCCGTCCCTTTCGCACCGGTTGCTTGGATACACCGTCGATTTCCGAACGATTTTCCTAAGAATCACCGCCATTGTGAATAACACTATACAGCTGACGTAACAAGATTCAATTTTAAATACCGCGAACAATTTGTGTTTATCTTAAACTGTGAGTACGATACGACGTAAATGTTATTTTAAGTGCAGTAGATAATGGACTCCTATGTGGTGGTAATAAGGTTGGATATTCAGTAGAGTTGCGGAATGAGATACGAATTTTCTTAATCCCAGCTTGTCTATGTTATCTTTCATTTAGCAATGTCATATTGCTAGCATATAGCTACGTAGTGCAAAGATGATACTGACTAAGCGCGCACGCGTCGAAAAATCGTAAAAATAAAGTGAGTTTTTTTTAAAGTGAAGTGAAGTGATTGTTTTATAATTACCAGTGTTTTTACGTGTTGATGGAAAATGGCGTCCCGTGTGCGGTGTTAAGCTTGACCATTAAATTAATTGGTATTTATTAATGGGTAATAAAGGCTAAATTTGAACGATAATTGTTACAAATAAGAACGTCACCGGTTTTATTATTAGAAACTAGTTATATTCGAACAGTATTTCCATGTCTAGTAACATTAATGAATTAAATTTTAATCTGTGTCTAGTTTTCTATGATAATTAAGCAAAAAGTGTTGGGTTTTCTCTAATGAATACTGCTTTAAATGATGTATCTAATTAGATTGAATAGTTGCCTACGGATTGACGCCTTACTGAAATATAATTGCTTATATTCTAATATGTAATAAATATGTGGACTAAGGTACAAATATATACTTAACTATTAAGATGAAAATACGCCTGATGCTTACAAAATTAAATCTTAGCAATTCAATGGCCGCTACTTAAAAATAATTCTGAAATTGATGTAATATTTAAGGTTATGTTATGGTAGGTAAGGCTAAGGTAGGTTAAGCTCTAAAATGTTCTCTGTCTGAGTGTACAGAATCAAAATCGGTCGCGTTATTTTTATATAGAAGCACAAGTTCTTCGAAAATTTCCAATTTGAAATGTTTTTTTAACCTAGTATTGAGACGAAAGCGATGTAAACTGAGAATACCAAGCGTGAAACTGAAAAGTTTGTTTTTTTATTTCAATAATTAGGTAGGTGTTTTTTAATCATACTAACTTTTGGAACTAGTTCAGCTAAAAGCAGAAACTTGCACAGTAAGTAGGTAGGTAGATACCTATCAAAATGATAATTTTTACTGCTAAGAAGCAAATTTTTTAGACCGTTTTGCCGTGTGACCGATATAAAAATAGTTTTCTTATTTGCATTTAGTCTATGTCAGATAATTAAATATGCATTAAGGCTCAATTTTATAATTAACACTACTAAGAAAGATTGTACATAGTGTCAGTTCTGCTTCGTGATTGTATACAAATGAATGTGTACGAGATGCACTGAGCATAACTAGAACCTGCGTCCTAGCTCTGATACAGTATTATTATTACGTATTATATCATCACGTCGTGTCCTTACAAGGGTAGTCAAAGAGCACTGCGGGCTAAATATCGCTATCCTTACAGTCAAGTCCTTAAAGTCAGAGTAATTTAAAGTTAACAAAAACGTGACATTGTAGAATTAATATTATCAAATTTTTTTCCTGGTCAATTATCTGTATTGGCTATTCGAATGTTTTCCGAATACTACTTAGTATTTATTTTTAGTTCAAAATTCCGTAATACATTTATTTTGGGCTATTTAAAAAGTAATTTTGCTGTGATATTTTTCTAATTAGAAATTAATGGCTTAATTCTAATTATTCTTTTTATTGCACCACCGCATGTGTGTCCCTCCGTCGCGTCGTGTAGAGTCTTCCGCTGTAGATTCCCGCCGAGACAAATAATAAAACAATGCATTCAGATACATTTTCCATATCACGCAACTGAATTAAAATTTCTAGTAGTGACTAGGAGTTTGGATACGTGACCGGTGTATGGCCATAGGCTCATCACCTATTTCGTGAGACGTAAACGAAACTGGTGAATCGTGGGAGTGTACTACGCTGCTCTGCCTACCTCTTCGGCGATTACAGGCGTAATGTTACTTTTTTATAACTATTATTCTGAGTCTAATCTTAGTTTTGCGTGTTTAAAGTTAAAAAATCACTCGCTGTAATTGAGGAATAAAACATCATTAGGTGATCCTCACGTCATAATATGTATTATTAGTATTATAATATTATTTATTTTTTCTTACATTATGATATAAAAGTAAGAAAAGAAAGAAAAGTAAAAGAAGAAATAGTGCAAAAAACAGATGTTAATTAAAACATCATTCCTTGTCTGCCCTTGCGTTAAACAGAAAAGTAAAATTATATTGTCTATGGTGTTTGAAATCTGTCAACTCGCACTTGGCTTGTGTTGTAATCAAGTCTTTATAACTCTCATTCTGAGAGAAAGCCCAAATGCAATAGTGGGGCGTAATATTGATAAACATCGATATAATAATTTCCCGCTGTCTTTTTTCTTTCGACGTTTAACTTAAGGGACGCTCTAAGTAAGACTCTGAAGAGCTCGAAGACGCTCTCCATAGTCGGCCATCAGATCGCAAAGTAAACATCGCGGGAGCTTGTATTATGGTAACCAGGCGGCTGATAAATTATATATAGTATAGGTACTTACAAATATATACTAGTATATATAGTTTTTACACCTAGACACAATACAAATAATTGTGTTCATCACACTTATTCTTGGTGCGAATCGAGCCCATGAGTCCCGGCTCAGTAGTTAAGTTCGCTAACCACTGGACAAACTGTAGAGTCACACACACTATTAGGCCGTCATCGTCCACTGTTAGACAGGCCTCTCTAATTACACGCCACTGAGCTCCATCTGCAGCTCTTCGCATCCAACCACTGCCAGTTACTTTGCGTTTATGATCACTCCGCCTACCTGGAGGGCGTCCTACGGTACGTTTGCCAAGACGCGGTCTCTGCTCGAGAATACGTCTACTCCAACGGTTATCGGTTCTGCGACAGATGTAATTGATTCTTCAATAATGTATACATATGTATTTGTAATGTTTACATATGTAGAGTCATAATGAATAAATTTATTTGAATCGTTATCCAGTAGATACCTACTAGAAATATCTTATCGTAAAATTATTAATGTTTACATTTCACTCAAAGATATACATTTCACTCGTTGAGAAAGCAAAAGTCGCAGGAGTACCTGACTTTCTGAATAATAATTAATCGATATTTGTTGTAGCGTAATGACCTGTTCAGGGTTCGATTCGGAAACACGAATAATGGTCTAAACACGATTTTATTTATTATCTTTATGATTTAGCAAATGACATTTTTTATGTATACGCATGTGCCGTTTGTGAGAGAGTTGGCGATGCCTCAAGGCAGGGCATGTTATTAAACCTTATTTGTAGATTGTTCCACAAAGGTATTTCTTAATTTTTTAACCATGGAAATTGTCGTTAAATAACGCCTGATACTATCATCAATGTCATAATTATCATCTTTATCATCAGCATCAGTCCATATGTGTCTCCTTCTGTGCGTAGCTCCTCCAAACATCTGCTTATTAAATCCACTTTGATTAGTCACATTTGTGTACACAATTACATTCTTGACTAAATTACCGGCGAAAATAAATACTACACGATATATTGAAACTACGATGTGTAACGTAGTACAATGGTGTTAAGTAACACGCAACATCAGGCCTTAAATCCCCGTAGGGGTAGAGCCTCTCTCTAGTTACCACGTTTCACCAGTTACGTTTTGTGGCAAGTCACTGATATAATTTCACGTTCACGGCGTCAGTTGTATGATGTACTGTGCCATAATGACATCCAATATGCGTGTAATGCCCTTTACACACTGTCCGTGCATAGAGAGAAAAAAGGAGAAGTGGAAAAATAACTGTGGGATTCATCATTTATAATACCATCTCGTAAAAGTTTTCTTCACGGTTTTACCGTCTGTGTGTAAGATGTTGATTGAACCACCTTCCGAGGTATACCTGTATATCTTTTGGTATATCCGGGACGTTACAACAAAGCAGGCTTCAAAAACGGCGTAAATGGAACTCTCCTTTAATGCTGGTAACTGTCAATTCTATCTGGTAATAAGGCATTGCCTACTCTTCTAGTGTTGCACATGTCCATAACCGATGGTGACTTTTCACCAGAAAGATGGAAAGCCCTATTTTCCAGATTAATGTTGTAAGAACAGTCATCTGATCACAAATTAGGTAGTCTGTGCTATTGTGACCGGACACCTGATAAACTCTATGCCCGGACGCAGAACAAGCGTTCCAGCTAATCACAAAAATATCCTGGCTGGGTATCACCTCAGAAGTCACGGTCACGAAATGTTAGGTCAACAGGCCAGTCAAATTTGATAAGAGTTAAACCTTTTAGTTGTTAAGGGACGTAAATTCGATCCAATGTACTATATAAGCATATATTTAGAACTTGGCTGCCTCGTTAGTGGAGTGGTTGCAAGCGCGACTACCGATGGGCAGGCCCTCCTGAGTCGGATACTATTAGATTTTTCGAATTTAAAATTTCTAATAGTGACTCGGAGTCCGTATTTATGCCTGATGTAAGGCAATAGGCCCACCACCTATTGGAGACTTTTGCCTCGCAAACAGGCCAAAATCATAATAATAATATCTTGGGACGAGAAAACTCGCGACCATCTATGAGTACTTAAGTACACAGAGTCTGGAGGTTTAGGTTCAGGTACTATGTGACACAGACAGCCAATATATAAACTGCTAAATACATACATCACGCCTGTAAACCCCGAAGAAAAAGGCAGAGGAACTCCTATGTGACTTATATACAATCAAAATAAATAAGATGTATAGGTTTAACCAGTTAGGTTATACGTCCTACCATGGTATAGGAAATGATCCTATTGCTATACACCGGACACAATTCCTTTCTCCGAGCTACTACTAGGTATTTCAACCTAATACTGCCTGACCCGGGTATCGCAGCCAGGGCCTCTCACTTAGCAGTCGCGCTTGCAACTACTGGACCAACGAGGTAGTTAGTTACCTCACACAGAAATGAGGATAATATTTCAACTAGTCATAACTGTTTACTTTACTATAGATTGCTACAAAATAGTTGCAAATCGAACTGTTCAGTGTGATTCATACCTAGCGTAATATATAAGACTATTATTTCTTCATATTTACCTTTGTTATATATTAGTTGATATGCATATAGCCATTTAACGCCCTAAAGGTAAATTCAACTTTATCAGCACACGTTTAAGGTTCATATTTTAATGTGTTAGTGCTACTGAAGGATCTTCAATACGTACTCTATAAGGAGATTTGATATAACCGAAATGTGAAGTATTTGAAGTTAGACGCGAAACAAAACTTTTGCTGTTGACCGTACCATACCTTGCACATAGGACCTTATTTTTTACATAATAAATATATTACATAATATAACCATTATTATCATTATATTATCAGTTCTTAATAGAACGTCAGTTCAATATTATATCAATATGTATGTACGTAAGTGCCTTAGGACGTCATGTGGCCCCATCCCTTCCGTCTGCCCCTGTGAGGTTAGGCTCAAATAGACTTAGACTATTATCACTATATCATCACGCCACATCAACGGGTGAGCAAAGTAAATCAGAACCCAGCCATTTCGGAACGTGTTTTGAATGGAACACAACACGAGTACTTATCTCGAGTACACAAAGTAAATATGCCGACGCAATAATCTCCACCAGCATGTGGGCACTGAATATTTACAGGACACCTTATCAGCTGTGCGAGGCGATGGTGTGACCATTTGGAACGTGTTAACACGGGACATTAATATTTCCCCTTTGTTCTTGTATCGCGTGTATGTTGTAAAACACGTCAGTTCTGTCAGGATAGAGATGTATGGCATTGTGTGCTATCTGCCTACCCCCGCAAGGGACCCGCCGTGGTGGGATAGTAATAATAGTATTATTACTATTCATCTTCCCGGTTTTATTAGTTTTATATAGTCACTAAGGAGCTAAGTATTTTTGATTGTTTTTATATTAATGATAATGTTCTGCGTCAACGTCACACAGCAGTCTGATCACAAACCAGGTAGAACCTTCGGTATACAGTTAGCTGACAAACTATGTATATATTCCTAAATATTTATACCCAGAGGTAAAAAAACACTTGGGCTTATCGTAGTCCTAGGAGGAAACGAACCCAAAACTTATGATCTAGGACTTAGACTATCAGGCCACTACAAGTCAAGCACGAAATGGTTTGTCCTGATATCGATCATAATAGTATATGAACTTTAAACAACAATACTGTACGTAGAACTTTAAATAACTTTCAGCTATAAATAGATACATTATTTTTAAACTTAGATCTGTCCGAATTTACTATAATGGTCACCCTACACTCTCCATATATGTACATAGTTATATTAGTGGAGTCGATATGAGAGCCTGTTAACATATCAGTGCATAGATTAAGGCTGTATCACAAAACATAATATTGCTTTTATCTTCTGAAGAAGGTAGATATTGAGTACGGATTCTCTATCATTAGTTGTAGAGAACATTATGAAAAGGTTAGCTATGAAACTGACCGCTGAAAGGATTTCTGTTATTAAACAGCAAATATTCAACTGACACAGGGACTTCAGGGGGCCTGAAAGTTGGGGTAGACACACGCTGATTTAAAAGGTATTTCAGTTGAAGTCTCGGATGTAGAAAATGTACTGGAAATAAATTGATTTAAGTACAATTCAAATTGTTCTAAATCGCTTGTCTGTAGCCTGGAGTAGTGTAATATACTTAAAACAGTTCACACGTTTATTACACTCCGGCTGTAAAACAACGCCGTGTGTAATCGCCCCGCGAATGAATGTTCCGGAATGGAAAATATTACGAAGTCATTTCATCATCATCATCATCATCAGCCTATCTTAGTCCACTGCCGGACATAGGCCTCCCGAAAAGGGAGCTTTATGCCCGAAATCTCCACGCTGGTTGCGCGGGTTGGAGATCGCAGGGCAAAGCTTTTCGCACCGCCGACGCTGCTGCCCGTCGGCGGCCAGGGCATTTAGCCTTGCCTATTTAGGCTGCGCTATACCACAATCAGCCGGTCGCCAGAGCCTCGTCTGTTATAGCAGGGTCATTTATTTTGTGTAAAGCAATTGCTCAAGCTTGTCCTCTAGTAAGAACACCAGTTCGTTCAAACCAAATTAAGCTCGAACGGAGCGGTTTGGAATATATATTTCTATAAAGTATTTTTAATGTATGTAAAAACGTAACATCACGCCTATAATGAAGGGGTAAGCAACGGAGAAAAGCATACTCCCACATTTCATCAGTTTTTAATGTATGTAGGTACGTAGCGAATAAAATCGATTCTTAAACGTGAGACATCGCTAGTATTAAATTCATAAGCGCACTTCATCCTTAGCCATGCCTTAAACTGTTAACGGTATTATGTCGATACATTATTCAAAGAAAATGTCACGCCTGTAATCTCCGAAGATATAGACAGAAGAATGTAGTACACTTCCACATGGTGGTGAGTATCTTGGGCTGGTGAGCCTTCAACATAGGTGGTGAGTTTATTATTGCAAACCACGACAAGAAATTTTAAAATAAAATAAAAATACGCAATTGTTATTATTAACAGTAGTACTATGTTTGCCTAGTAATATGTATACGTATAATATTTATATAACTTCTATTTATACTCATATGCATATAAATAGTGAGTGAATAAACTACTACATAAATAAGAGTACGTCGTAGTACAGTGGTAAAACGATAAGCACATCTTGTTAGCCCGTTGCGCTGAGCGCGTGACTTGATCCCAGCGAACACGGTACATGCCTTGTTCACGACTAATTAATCTGTAGTTACATCCTTCGGTTCATTAAATTCAAATTAAAATTAACTTATAGTATTATAGACACAAAGCCCAAATTTTTCTTATGTTATTGTAAAATTTATATATTTTAAATGCTCAAAATTATAAATATGTATACAGCGCCATCTATTGACTCTTTTGGGAAATATATATGAATATTTTTGTTTAAAATTCATGGTCTTCTAAGGCTTTTATATATCTACGTTGTTGGATTTCCTAAAATAGTTTCAATTATTATTAACAAAGGAGAAATTCATAATTACATTCATACACTCCTTTATATAGGTAATGTAAAATAGTATTCATTAATCGTAAAATGTTATTAAAATTGTTTTGACTCCCGCACGTGTTACGCTCGTTTGTGAGTAATTTGTCTTATCCATTGTGAAAATTCAAACACGCACACATGAACATTATGTAGCTAAGTATCAGGAGTTTGTGTGTGTTTGTGTAGTGTAAACTTAATGTTCCAATTAGTGCGCTCCGCTGAGCGTGTGATGTGCATTAGCTCAGAGCCATGGATGCACAGCTAATTCCTCGCTGGGATACCTTTCTGCAACTGTAATCTCCAAATCATATCTACATGAATGAAACATGCCATCTGTTGGCAAATAGTACAAACATATTTAATCCCACAAGTTTGCTGGTATTTCTTTAAACTATTGATACACAGTGGTACATATAGGTACTCAGGGACGCACAATATCGTGCAAGGGTCCGTCCCCAATAGTACATCTTTATTGGGATACTGGCAAGGAATTTTTTGTTAGTTTTTTTTTATTTTATAAAAATCTAAATACCACTGCTAATATTATTTCCGTACTTCTTAATTTACGAAATATAACAAACAAATAATTTACGAAAATTTAAATAGTGAAGTATCTTCCGAAGCGGTGCGGTAGCATCATTTTGACATACAAAAAGTGTTCTTAGGAGCCAATTTTGAATAAATGACATTTGAATTTGAATACGTATATAATTATTATGTACATCCGGTAAAGTATAACTCAAATTCAGAATTATGTAAATCCTGTACCAACAGTATACATAAAATCCTTAACAAATATTTCACAAAATAATATTTTATGCCTTCCTTTCAAATAAATCAGTTATGTTTCTAATAATATCGTTTTATCTGACGCCTACGGTAGCGATCTATCACAAGACGCCATCAAAGCTATATATTATCTGTATATTAAGCCATCACTGCACCGTCACTTAGTAACTAGAGCCGTGTGTAAACACGTCTTTATCCAGCGATTTCTCAACTAGCTTTTACTTGCACAAACAATTTGCTGACTATAATCAGGAGCATTATTGCCATATCTGCTACTAGAAATTGGCATAAGTCAAATTAACCACATCATAGAATGTATTTCGTTAAATATTGTTACGTTAATTAAAAAAATAAGCGCAGTTTAATCCAAACTATATTTATTTAAGCTTCGTCTTTTATGGGTGTAAGGCAGTAAAGTCTAAATTGTAACATTTATCGTTAGGTGACAGTAGTCGTTAGAACTTGACGATATAATGATAATTTATTAACCAGAAATTGTGTTGATAAGTATCTATCAAATTTTTTAAAACTATAGTTACGATTTAAAAACAAGCCTGCGGAAACAAACAATTTTAAAACGCTTATAGTGAAAATTTTAATGTGTTGAACATTTGGCAAATTTGAAGCCTGATTGACTTGAAGTCATTAAAGTGATGAGCGGCAGTAGTGAGTGTGATATGTGAGTGACGATGCCACCGGCGCAGTGATGACTGTGATGACCGAAGTGCGAGCGCGCGACGCCGAGCTGAACCATTACAAGCCCGCAGTGCTGTTCAGGTCACTATGGAGACGTACGCTCTCGTTCAAGAAGAAGAAGGTGAGTTGGGACCACACCAGATTTAGGTTTGTAAGTGGGGGTGAATGGGGGGAGGGATTAGGTGGTTGGAGAATCGTTGAAGGTTCGTGAAACGAATGGGGGAAGATGGCAATGGGAATCTAGGGGGCGATTATTGATATGCGGGGTTTGTTTTCTGCACTCCATTTCTGTCATTAAACATATCAGGTTTCATCGAAAGGTGTAATAATCTGATATTATAATTCGACAATGGTACGTCGAGAGAGGCACTGATGTGTTGCGGTTTTTTATCGCAATTCCTGTCAGAGGTTGGATGTGATTAAGCCTCTGCTAATCACATAAAAATAATATTACAACCGACAACGGAAATTCTACAAATGGATGCGATAAAAAATGTGCTTTATTATAATCGTAAAACAAACTCGCTAACTACTGGTAATATAATATTCATATGTATATACATACACTACATATTCATATGTATATACATACACTACATATATGTATACGATTTAATCGTTTCACATAGATATACATTTGCAACATTGAATGATCTTCTAAATATTACTGATTACTAATATTTATTTAATCGTTACGTCAGGTCACTTAGGAGTAGGCAGAGAATACATATAATATTTATTTAGTAATGTATCGTAGTAAATTTTAAGTTTCTATTTACAGCGATAATAGATCTAATAAAAACAGATATAATTCTCAAATACATACATAAAGCAGCTGTTACCTGGGGAAGTCCCACCAATGTCCTCCCACGAATTACGTTTATTACCTACCCTCCATTATAGCTATCTCCAAGAAATCTTGACCACTTATCAATTTGTATCGTATCCTTATAAAAATATATGGCAAGCACGCTTAAGCCAGCTGAAGGTAAATGACCAATATCGCCTTAGGACATATGCAAATAATTGCATTCGATTATGAAATGGTGCCATGGTGTGGCCGTCCATACACATTTTAATGAATAGCTTACACGTTTTAATGAACAATTCACACAAAGCAATGGCAACATACATCCGAAACATAACATCACGCCTATAATCCCCAAAGGGATAAGCAGAGGAGTACACTCCCACATTTCACCAGTTACGTTTACGTCGTATGGAATAGGTGGTGAGCCTATTGCCATACACCGAACATTAGCGATGTATTACAGTTTTGAACTAACCAAGCGTAATACGCTCTGCGGCGCCCGTCTGTTTGACCCGCGCAAACATTTGACATGCGTGGCCAACGTTTGCACAAGTGTACCCGATGTTGTGCACACATTCACCATACTTTAGACGCGTGCTATTAATAATAAGTTTATGAAATGCTATACCTAAATATGGATGTTTTCCCGCTAATTTCTTTTATAAATGACATTAAGGATATATTGTCTTTTATGTATAATTTAAACATAGTTGAGTCATTGACTTCATTGTTATTTTCAACAAGGAAATTTGGTTTTTACTTCGGTTGTATGTTTATATATAGGTTTGAAGACACAGCATGCAATTATTGACTATATTAGTTAAGCTATTAATATATAAATAATAAATGTGTAATAAAGACACAAAAACAGTTGTAACCAGGGGTACATAAATGGTTGTCACAAGAACCAGTTGGGACGCGTAGTATATTTGACCAGGTCAAACATTTGGCAGACGTCGCAAATATTTCCACAGGTGTTCGCCAACTTTTCAAACTTGGCGACAGACGCGCACGCGATCAAAATAATACCTATTGTGTCTAGTACGACAAAGGGTTGTATAGACGTGAATATCAGATCAACATTGCCTAAAAGGACTCCTAGATTAAGCCGGATTAATTCTTCTATCAGTGGATTTGTTTATAAGCTACTGCTCTATGCGTGGCCAACACTAAACATTGACCAATCGTGTCAAGGCGACAATTCATTGCTTCCAGAATGTTGTAAAAAATATAGATGACGAAATATTCACTTAAAAATCACACTGTAGACAAATTGATATATGTATCTAGTAATAATTATTCAACTTGGCAACAAAAACATTTTTTGTTATAATATAAGAATTTTAAAGACATTTTAAATTATACAATATAATTATTTATTTAATTTAATTATTTATTATGCATTGTATTTATAAACAATAG
>DWDT01003241.1:0-12560 GCA_018245595.1 Microceris scylla | reverse complement strand
CTTGAACAAAAAGGAAAAAATATCGGACTGGAAACATCTGGACTCGAACCGAGGTCTTCTGGTTTCAGGACCGCCCGATTTCCCATCTGAGCTACTGCCACGAGCAATAGTTTTAGGCACCCTACAAAACTTAATCTGAGGTTAATATTGACTTAGAGAATAAAAATAAATGTGTATCAAAACAAAAATCATTTATTTATGAAATATAATCGATATTTGGTTGGTCCAGCTTTTGATTTTAATACAGCCGCCACTCTTTTCTAATTTCATATTTTTCCTTACACAATTCGTTGTAAACGATTTTGTGACTTGTTTTAATATTAAACATACAGTAAAAAACTATACCTCACAGTTAGATTCGTCCGACCATAGCACATTGGACCAATCTTCTACTGTCCAATCTCTGTATTTAAGAGCTCACTCCTACCGCTTTTTCTTGTTGTGTTCTGACAACCACGAATTCTTTCTTGTCTTGCAACCTTTTAATCCAGCTTCAACAACCTGTCTTCTTACTGTATGAACACCTACAGATTTGCCTTATGCTTCCGATAAAGCTACAGCGAGGTTGAAAGCTGTTTTTTGCGGTCTTGTAGAGACTGTCGCACCAACAATCGGTCTTCACGGGCTGTAGTTATTTTTCTTCTGCCTGTTCTTGGTCTATTTTCATGAGAACCAGTCTCCTTGAACCGATTCAATGCATATTGCACTGCACAACGCGAGCACTTCACTTCTCGCGCTATATTCTCGTGCAGCTAAGGGTGTGTTTACACCCTTTCTACGCAATTATTTTAGTAATTTTCATTACTTTCGAGGATAACACATGTAACACTAAATATGCATAACTTCGTAAAATAGCTAATTGCACAAAAATTTTTGTTCTTACACACCCACGTGTCATAAAAAAAATTTCTAGGTAAAAGTATCCCTAATACAAGAATAATGCCTTAAAAAGCTAAGCCGAACAATAATTGTTAAGATAAGGATAAACAGTACGGGTGCCTAATACTTTTGCTCGTGGCTGTATAATATTTATGGGAAGATGTCCAAATTCGTAATGACTTAAGTACGAGTACATAACATAGGTCATCACGAAGCTGAAGAATTACATTTCATATGTATATCAGCATGGAAATATGTTGATAACTTGCGAAATTTCTATTTTTCCATTCCTGTTACGCGCCCGTGACACTCACTATTTTTTAGTTAAATTACTTTGGATGCCCTGCAACCTTGTTTTTGGTTGGTCTTGGTCTTCCTTACAGCCATTTTCTTTATACCTATCACTTTTTTGACGTACATCAAAAGATTAAAAGATTAATTGATACAGTAATTCTAAAATCACATGAGGATAACAAGATTAAGATTAATTTGTATTTACCGTTGATAGCAACGAAAATAATCTTGCTAAGCGGGGAACCGACGCCATTCTCGGCACGACACATGTAGTATCCTTCGTCATACGGCAACGCAGACTCGATCCAGAGAGTACCGTTTGAGAGGAACTGGAAACGTCCCCCTAAGTTGACCAGCGGGATGTAGTCAGATGCTGTGCCGGCTGCAAGGAAGGAAACAATATTCATAAAAATGTATGAGTGCACTAAAGTTATGTTATATTAATTGAAAGTGATTTTATGCTTACTAACATTTTAAGGGTGTCAAGTTTTTTAATCACGTTGCCTATTTTTTTTTACAAATTGCAAGACATTGTAACAATATAACTATACAAAATAAGTTGTAATAATTTTCAAACATATTGCAGTAAATAAATAGCCTGGCAAAATAATTTTTATTATCGTAATCGTAACTTCACGCTTGTAATCCCGCAAGAGGTAGGCCGTTTCACCGGTTACGTTTACGTCCCACTATGGAATAGGTGGTGAGGCTATTGCCATGCATCGGGCGGATATCCAGGCTCCGAACCACTACTAGAAAATCTGAATTAGAAAATTTTGTAGTTTTCGACCCGGGAATCGAACTCGGGACCTCCCGATCGGCAGTCGCACTTGCAACCAACAAGACCAAGGAGGCAGTCATTATTTAGTCAGTATTAGTCATTTTTATCGTGATAATTTTTTGTGAAATTATGCTAGTAGTTTTTTTAGTAAATGAAAGGTATAAATATTTTTCGCGCTTCAATTTTGGCCACAATAAAAGTTTCGTTTACTTTTTCCTTTTCATCACCTCTTTGTTTCAGCCACGTGACCTGAGGCGTCGGAGAACCAGTAGTTTGACAATGCATTGCCAGCGGTTCTCCTGCCAATACAGCCTCGTCTTTCGGTTCCATTTCCCATTTAGGAGACACTGCAGCATGAAAGAAGCACTGTAATGTTATCAATTCATAGAAATGAACTGAGAAGACTTGTAAATTCGATTTTCTTTTAATGTAAACGACATATCGTAATAATTAAGGAGATGTTTATTCATTTGTTCGAAACTTTACAATTTGCTGGAATACTGCCTTATATTGACATTACCTTCTTATGACATATACATACAACAAAGCATAGTTTACTTTACCTGTCCCAGCAGCATAAAATACTTACAGTTGATACCCAAAGTAGAAAACTAAAACTCGTTATATTAAATGCTTTAGTAAACTTAGAAATGTATATAACAATATTTAAAACGGCTTATGCAATATTTATTAAGCACTGTATTAGTACTTATGATGTGTTTGATAAAAATATAACAATTAAGTTACACTGAAAATTAAATTACCCCACTCCGTTAGTCTGTAATCCAATGCAATGCAGAAAAGAAACCATAAACGATATTAGGTACTAAAATACCTAGATGACGTTACTATGCTGTGCTTAGATTAAGAGGTGCTAAAACAGTGCCAAAGACAGTGTTTGTGAAATAAAAAAACCCACAATCATTATCTTCTTTACTTGTACGTAACACTTATAAACACCTATTCCTTACTATTCAATTATTGACTCTAATTTCATAAATTTAACCTTGAAGCTTTTATTGGAATTGTTTCATATTATTTTAATTTTCAATATTATAGTGTATTTCGCAAATATTGTATGAAGTTATTAAATTATTCCGTGCTGACAAGCGTGAGGTGCTGGGTGCTCATGTTTCAGATGTGGCGCTTTAATCAGCTTGTATTTCGGTGCATAAGCGTGTTTGGTGAGGTGCTCGGGAACAGTGGTCGAGCTGGTTCCAGCTCGGTGCTTCACAAGCATGACCGGTGCAAGGTGCTAATTCAGGCTTTTTACCTTTCACCACTAATTCAGCTGTATAGTTAACTTTTGCCGCAGTGTTTGATGCGACGCAAGTGTATAAGCCGCTGTGCCGTGCGGACACTTCCTTGAATACAAGGTTGCTGAAAAAGTCAGCACCTCGCTCTTCCACCTGGGTGATGTGTTCTAGTTACCATTAGGGTTGATACAATTGTAGATAAAACACTACACAAGGGCCTGTGTTAAAATTAGTTTATATTTACATTTGAACCAATGATGTTAAGGATCAGTGAATAAAACTTTATGCAGTGCACTGAAGTTTTGACGGTTGCAAAAATCTTAAGAGTGTGTAATAACTCACCTGTAAGGACGAAGGTATGGGCACGTTGTCCTTCAGCCAAGTGAAGTGGACTGGCATATCTCCTGAGGTGACGCTACAGCTAACTTGCGCTCGCTTCCCTTCCTGCAGATTCGCAGAAAACGAGAACGGCTCTATTTCAGGTGGATCTGGAAATGGAATATATTTTGAATAATTTAATGATCTGCTTTATGTGATACTTTATAAAACTCGGTGTTCCTTTCCAATTATAAACTGCTGAAATACAAATAATTTGCTGGTCTATAAAAATGTAACTTAAGATTACATGCTGAGATAATATTTTCTACACAGTACTTACTGCTAACAATAAGTTGTAATTCTCTTCTAGCGATTTCTCCGTGGGGTCCCATTACTGCGCAGGTGTATGCTCCTGCGTGAGAAGACTCGACTCTCAACAGTCTGAGAGCACCATCTACATTGTTGTCCCATTCTAATTGGTTGCCCTCTCTTTCCCACTTTACCGAACTGCGATATAAATTTATTTTAAATGAATATTGGAATTGTGTTGAATTTAATCTCAAACAATGTCTTTATTTGAATTCATTTTCTAAATACATCCCCAAAATTAACAAAATAATAAGACACTATTAATGATATCTTTCAAGCTGAGATTCTAGCTAGGACTAACCTTATCGGATACCCCGAATACGGACAGTATAAAACAAGTTCCCGACCAGCTACAGCTCTTATGGGTCCTATTGATCTGACGTAAGGAGGGCCTGAAATAAATTTGGAAGTCAAAAGAGAGCACGCATTATTAAAATATGAATAGGGAACTTCAAGAGATCAGACGTAGAAATATTCCAGGAAGTCTTACCATAAATATTCAGTCTCGATGTATGGGACACTTCTCCTAAAGAGTTTGCCGCCTTGCAGGTGTACAGCCCTCCGTCCTCTGATCGAACTGCAGATATATTTAAGTAGCTCACGACGTCATTGCTCTTTGTCGCAAACTGTTCTATGCTGAATCTGTAATAAGATAAATCTATAATAAGATCATCAGAATCCAATGCCATGGATGTGTTCATAAATATGTGTTGAGTTGTCAACCTATGAATATACAAGTAAGCATCCAGAATTTATTACATACATAATTTATTAGTCAGGCTTTGTATAATTTGTAATCAAATGGCCGTGTGTCAGTTGTTACAAGTTATTATCCGCAATATTGTTTTTATTAAGTTTGAAGATATACAGATATTCCCGGCTTAGCAAAAGAAGAACTTGTTACCTGTGTCCTCTAGCCATGGTATTTAATGGTTGACCATCTAGCATCCATGTAAAATGTGGGGGCGGAGAACCGGCCGCGGAGCATTTAAGAGTTACCACTTGACCAGGTCTCAAGACTTGTTCTATGAAAGTGTACTGGAGTTCTGGCGCCGTATCTGATAACGAGAAAAGGCTTTTAATTTAATTTAATTTATTATAGTACTAGCTACTATTTAATGGATCTTATTATACATGTAAGCCTTCTTCTTGAATCACTCTATCTATTAAAAAAAACCCATCAGAATCTGTTGCGTAATTTTAAAGATCTAAGCATACAGACACACAGACGGCGGAAAGCGACTTTGTTTTATACTATGTAGTGATGATGTCATAAATGACGCAGACACATTCGCGGATATCAGCTACTTTACCATAATAAATAAATATACTAAGACACTGATATTATATAAACACAATTAATGAAATGGGACAACCATGTGAATAATATTTTTTTTTGTGAGATCTAAGACATTTTCTTAATTTCTTTCTTTACCAACAGTAGCGTGATAGCTATTGATTTAAAAATTCACAACGTAAGTACGTTCGTAGCTGGTGATTTAATAATTCACAACGCAAATAGCTGTTGCAGCAAGTTGTGCTCTGCGAGCTTCAACCCGCACGCTCCCCTTCATCAGTGCCCCAACTCCTCTTTATTAGAAAACGGGATAATGATGATGATGACGCTTAGTACAGCTGACAATGGTGAATATTTACTTCTGAGTTCTGACAGTCTATCTGGTTTATTACAATCCTATTTACAACCTTTTGCTAGAAACGACTTTCTATGGCAACTTCGGGGCGTCTGG
Source organism: Microceris scylla (assembly GCA_018245595.1). Lineage (NCBI taxonomy): Eukaryota > Metazoa > Arthropoda > Insecta > Lepidoptera > Hesperiidae > Microceris > Microceris scylla. Next base: position 6,915 of record DWDT01003241.1, on the reverse strand, counting down.
AGTGCACCACAAGGTTAATCTAATCGATGAATTACAGCCTGGAATATACTCTACCACGCTGTCCCAATCGATCAGTCTAGCGACGTTCTAAAAATTCTCACAGTATCATTGGCGCACCTGCAATATAAAATTGTGCTTACGAATAAACAATTACATTTAGCTAACATAAGTATACTGACATGGTTCATGGATTTAGGGTTCCGTATTCATAAAAAAATACAAACTGATTGAGATTAAAACTAGTTTATGAATAAAATACCATTACACATTACAGACGACGTTAACATTATATATGGATATATAATAATATTAACGATATAATATCACGACTGTATTTCCTCAAAAGGCTAGACAGGGAACAGTATTACTAATAGCTAATATTCATTGCTAACAGAATTACAGACATGATTATCAGTAACATTAATTTAATTAGTTCACTATAACAGTAATTAGTATCGGTTATTATCTGTGCTATTTGAAGTTGGACAAGCGCGTTACGAAACCTGAGCACCGAGATGATCGCGTTATTAAGCAAAAAATATTTTAACAACTTTTACTTCACTGTACAAATAGGTTTGGCAATCGCACGGCCTTGTTTGTATTAAAACATATACATTCGTAATGTACATGTAATATCTTTGTCTGTATTATAACATATAATTATAATGTACCCTACGTTATATATGTTTTAATACAGTCAACAAAAAGGTTAAGGAGATATTCAAATGTGGTACCTATATAAGTTACATAATTGTCTTCGTAGGTTGGTGGTAATGATATCATATGAAAACGAACATAAATACTTTGGAGGGAGAATTCTTAACGACTACTCTATAACACTCTTACTGTTAATGTCATACTGAACCAAAAAATTCATTTATTTTACTCTTTTCCTTTAACGTTTGAATGCATAATCATGTTATGTGTAATTCTAAGCCATTGTTGTTTGTTTACTTGCAAAAAATAATGTTAACATGTGTGTCCTAGTTATGAAATTTAGTCAACACGAATTACGACTTAATAACAAAAATTATAACGTACCTTAGCATTTTCGTGTAAATTGTTGTTTCTTACATTTCGCTTTGTAAGCTTAAAAGCTTTTAATTTTCCTTTTACACTCACGTAAACATTCACTTAAATTGCAAATTTAAAATACCGCGTACCTATTGTCATTAAAATGTTTATAGCTATTAAAGACACAAAGACATATCTGAAACAGATAAAAACACGCAATAATACAATATTAATATCAAATATGTTTTCTTAACCCACTTAAAGTAAATATATTTTGATGCCAACTAAAATGACATAAAAATACATACACAAATTACATACAAGATACTCGCGACTTCGTCTGCATTATTTATGATAATAACAATACATATTATGAAATTATAAATAAGAAAAGATAAAAAAGTACATACCTACTAAGCTAAGTTGATCTCTATTTAATAAAGTGAGCCATATATATTACATACAAAATTACATTGCATTTCTAAATATTAATGAGATTGGCATAATTATCTTTTTTATTTAGTAACCGATTGAAATAAAACAAACACTAACGGTCAAGTGACCTTTACAACAATATATCCATGAAAACTATACTCAACACGGTCAAATCACTCCGAGATTAACGTACACAATTGCACAGACATACAGACAAACATTGTAAAAATCTGTTTAGGTTCACTTGTATTAATAAAGTCATCTATCAGTTACATATGTATTACATTATGTATAGATTTAAGGGGTGTAAGGGGCTCCAACCACTATCTCAGGAGCCCAAGCCAACCTCACCTGCACGTGGTACACCCTGCTATAACAGACGAGGCTCTACTGATCGGCTGATTGCGGTATAGCACAGCCTGAATAGGCACGGCTAAATGCCCTGGCTGCCGACGGGCAGCAGCGCCGGCAGTGCGAAAAGCTGTGCCCTGCGATCTCTAACCCGCATGCCCAGCGTGGAGATTGCGGGCACAAACCCCCTTTTGGGGAGGCCTATGTCCGAGTGTGGACTGAGATAGGCTGATGATTATGATGATGTATAGATTTACGTTGCATGCCCCAAACTGCACGATGAAAACGACAGGTGACAAAGACAAAAGGAATGATGTGATACAAGCCTCATCAACACATTTAGATGCACCAATTTCAACGAGTTTAAAAACATTTGCACCTCTTCATTACTTTCATATATTTATTAGAGAAAGCTTGTATTACCTACGTTGCGTGGATCATCACTCTAATATCGTTTAATTATCGTCGTTCGTCATCGTCTAATTTTTACATAATATCATCTCATAACTCTATCCTCGCAGAACTGCCGTGCTTCTTCCACATTCATCAATCTCTTCGTACATGCACGCCGACAAGCGATATTTGACACTCTCTGCTTGCCCCATAATGGACTTGGCGTGAATATAAGTATGTATGTATCACATAACCATATATGGAAGTATTGAAAAAACGAATAAGTGGTAAAAAAAACCGAAAAAGATATTAGAAACAAAATACGCTACGGTGACGCAGTAATAACAAGGATTTTGAACAGTGTATTTTTTTATACCAGGTAATATAAATTAGTACCTAATTGTGATTTGAATTGTGTTATTATTAATGATCTAATGTAATGTTTCGATTACTGCATAGAATCAAAATTTTGTAAAGGGTATTTTAATATAATATTAATATAATTTATTTCAATACTGCCTCTGCCTATTTTATAACTGCCCCGTTGGTCGAGTGTTTGCAAGCGGGACTGCCGTACGGGAGGCCCCGGGTTCAAATCCGAGGTTGGTTACTATTACATTTTTCTAATATAGATTTTTTAGTAGAATTTATGGTAGTGACTCGGAGTCTGGATCTGTGTCCGGAGTATGGAAATAGACTCACCGCGTGTTCCATTGTAGGACGTAAACGTAACTGGCGGAAAGTAGGAGTGTTCACACACCCCTGTCTACCCCTGAGTGGATTACAGGGGTGATGTTACGTTTTATTTTAATATTAGGAAAGTTACTTTTCAACAGCTCTTTTTTTCCATTTTCTATTATAACAATAATTATTATGTTTAAAAAAAAACGAAATCAAATGAAACTAATCTAAACTTAACAGAACTTATCACACTGGTTTATTTGTGTATTTTTATTATTTTACAATTGTTGGCAGAAGCGAAATCTGGAGTCGGAACGTGACAGCATCGAGAGTCGACACCTGGTGTAACACACATGGAACACAAATGACCACACCTGATGACTATATTCTAAATTAAATTACCTATTTATGTTTCGTCGTGCAAAACCGTGCATATCGTATAATACATATACTATACCCCTCTGCCTACCCCTTCCTGGAAATACAAGCGTGATGTCATGTTATGTTATATAATGTTTAATACAAGAAAATATTTGTATTTTCACTCATAGTGCGTAGGCAGGCCTGCAAGCAAGCCGGTCCGACCCCTTGTTGTCATCGGGTACTAATTGTTATACATCATCGGAAGCTTTCCAGGCGCTTGAAAGTAATATCCAAGAGTCCAGTACACAAATATCTTGATACCATTAGTAGATAGATACATAACCTTGGGAAAGGGCTATGTCCGGCAATGGAACGGAAGAGACTGACGTGAAGATCATGGTGATAAATCAATATCAATCTGATAAATGTCGCCTTATAAGTCGTCACGTATGAGCATTAACCAATAAATAAATAAATAAATGATTAGCATTGAATCACGGTCGTAGAATAGGTACGCTACAGGCCTCCAGACCTTCGCTACAGGGAGAGAGGTGCGGGAACAGCAGTGGAGAATAAAAAAGATGCTGCAAATTTGTAACTATTGCTATGGTTGAGTCCAACCTTTGTAATCTCACTTTAGTTTTAACAATGAAGTCTCCGCCGCGACCCCGAATTAGCAGGAGCTCATGAAAAAGGACCTCGTATAGGTTTGAAACTAGTCGGGTCCTGCCGAAAAACAGACATGTGTTATGCTGGTAAGTACTAATATAATCATATGTATAAACACTCACAAGACATTTAATGGCAAAATGAATAAGAACATAAACGAAAATGTGATACTGTAATACTGATGATTTAACATATATGTATACATACACGTTATGATATTTAATATCGTAGGTATGTACCTACCTATTTCTTTAGGGCGTGATAATATGAAAATAAGGATTTCTAATCCGAGTCTGCCGAATACAATTCGCCTCTCACACTTGATGTTATATTACATTCTTTTCTTTTTACTTTTTCTCTTTTCTGTTTTTTCCCTATGATCAAATTCATTCACGCTCCACGGATAATCTAATAGCAATTTGCATTTCAAAATTTATACATGTATACAGTGTGTTTCATAAATGTATACAGTGTGTTTCGTAATATCTCGGCCTATTGTAACTCGGTTTAGATTTAGAAAAAGGGCTTACTTCAATGGGGATAAAATTTAAATTTTTCAGAAATAAATGCCATTTCTGACGGTGAAATAAACATAGGGAAATAACGGAATGCAATTGTATACTGGAATCAAATTGAAATTATTTATACATCGTTTTAGTCTTTATTATTTCCTGAAAGTATTATGTATTAATATTTGCAAGGTGTCAAAGGTATGTAAACGATAAGAATCGTACCTATATTAACTTGTAAATAAAATAAAATCCGCCTGTTAACATAATCTAGCTGTTAATTACTCAGGAGAATTAAATCTTAAAAGTTTAAAACCAACAACACAAATGTTTCTAAACAGTAGAACTTTATAATTTACAATACAATCGAAGCATTTACTATTGTGACAAAATAAACAAGAAAACCTAGTATTTATAAGTAGTGTGTATAAAGATTACTGTAACGTGATTCTTTACACTGCATATACTCAACAGCGGCCGCAAGAGCGCTGATGCAGCAGAAGTGATAGTATAAAAGACGCCCCCTCGCCACTACTGCTCATACCTCACACCGGCCGCAAAATGAAAACTTTCTACTATGTACTCTGCCTCATGCTGGCACGCGACATAGCGTGCAGCATCTTCCGGCCCCAGTTCGATCCTCGAATGGCAAACTTAGTAGTACAGCCGCTGGAATTATTAGCCGATCAACATACCATCGAGCAGTACCAGCGGCATCAGCGCCAGAGGCATCAACACCCGCGACACCAGCACGCCAGCTCCGAAACATCGCAGTCACAAGACAGCAGCGAGGGTTCCTACAACGAAATGAGCCCCGATTATCTCCAGTCACACAACTCGCCGATTGACGCATGGAACTCAGCCCTCTACTCCACTGTCATGGCCTCAGCTAATGAGCACCCGAATAAAGGCGATGTCATCGCCTATCGAAACCGTCAGCTAGCCGACGTTCCCTCCGCTGTCACTAATCAGAAGGACTACGAAAAATCGTCAATATTTTATGACGCGTTTATAACCATGAAGCACATGAGTGACGAAGAAAAAAAGCGACTCCATGAAGCATTCCAGAAAGCTGTCCAAACTTCCAATGAAGATGTTGAACTCAACGCGCCGCAGCTCCTTAAAAAGCATCAATATGAAGTCGAGGAGCACACAGTGAAGACCGATGACGGATACTTACTCACTCTGTTCCGCATACCTACCAAGCAACATAAGCAACAGAACTCGGACCAACAGAACTCAGAACAACAGAACTCAGAGCAACAAAACTCAGAACAACAAAACTCAGAACAACATAGTACGGAAGAACAGAAAGCACCCGTGGTTTTCCTCATGCATGGCCTACTTGGCAGCGCTGATGACTGGCTACTGATGGGTCCTGGTAAATCGCTGGCATATCTGCTGTCCGACGCCGGCTATGACGTCTGGCTTGGCAACACCCGCGGTAACAAGTACTCCCGTCGCCACGTTAGCAAACATCCTGCTCAACCCGATTTCTGGCATTTCACTACCGACGAAATCGCTCTTCACGATCTTCCAGCCATGATTGACTACACATTGAATACAACTAAGCAAGAGAAGCTCCAGTACGTTGCCCACTCTCAAGGAACAACCGCCTTCTTCGCCTTAGCAGCAGCACGCCCGGAGTACAATGACAAGGTCGCGATGATGCACGCCATGTCGCCAATGGTGTACATGTCAAATGTGCGTAGCCCGCTTCTTCGTATGATTGCAGCCAGCTACGAAATCCACGGTCCTCACAAGGACAACTTTTTCGGCGATGACAAATTTAACCCTCCTAAAACTTTGATACATTTGGCCGGCGGTAACATGTGCGAATATGAAATTGGATGCGAGAACATTTGTTCTAACGTCAACTTTGTCGTGGCCGGCGTCAACCCAGAGAACATGGACGTGAATCTTATTCCAGTCATCATTGGACATATGCCCGCTGGAACTTCAACTAGACAAGTTAAACAGTACGGGCAGGCCGTTGCCACTCACGAATTCAGAAGGTACGATTATGGAACAGATATCAATGAGAAAAAATATGGACAACAGGAGCCGCCGAAATATGATATGAGTAACGTAAAGGTTCCAGTAGCGCTCTATTACAGCCAAAAAGATTGGTTGGCTGACACCAAGGACGTTGATAGACTGCGACAGGAACTACCCAACGTCAGAGAGACCTATGAGGTTCCTGAACAGCAGCAATTTACACACATGGACTTCCAATTCTCTAAGAAAGCTCCAGAAGTCGTTTATAAGAAGCTCATCGAATCCATCAAAAAGAACCAAGAATAATTTATAGGAACTTAAATATTTATTTAGTATTAAAAATGTTTTCGTTATCATCGATAATATTGATGTCGTTTTCATTCTAAGCCGTCCATTACTAATGTTCATATTATCATATTAAATTGTGTATTATTACAGTTATAAAATAAAGATTATTTAGAATATTATGTCATACTTTCACCATTGTTTAGTGCAAGAAAAA
>DWDT01003240.1:0-12560 GCA_018245595.1 Microceris scylla | reverse complement strand
CTAAAACTGATGTAGATGCTTAAGGGTGCGTTTCCACCAGGGAAGTGCGAGGATGCGTAGCGAGGAATGTGTTTGTTAAAAACCAATAGAATCCCTTCTTTTACCTAGCCTCGCTCAGTACAGGGAAGGGGAAGCGATCCTATTGGTTCTTAATAAACACATTCCTCGCTACGTATCCTCGCACATCCCTGGTGGAAACGCACCCTTATAATAGGATCAGGAGTGAAAATTTTATTTTGATAATAAAAACACTTACAAGATAGAAACAAGAGTGGAGACACAATTAGGAATATATGTATAACATTACGTCAGGCCTTTATTTCTGCGAAAAAGTAAGCACGGAAATGTATGTTATATATTTATTTTATATATTTGGGCCAATTGCAAGGTTGCCAGCGCGACTGCAGAACAAAAAGTATTGTACTCGACTCCAAGCCGGCCCCTATTTGGATATATTTAATGTAACACCTTAAACTGAAGAACACAAAGCTTTACTTAAATCCCAACAGCGTTCTTTTCCAACCAACCCTGACTCATAATAGGTAGTGAGGTGGTAATGTTTAACATCTAGTAAGTTATAGAGTATAATTTTAACAGTTTTACCCATTAAGCAAATCGCATATAAAGTGCAAGCAGGCGTCAACAGCGGCGTTAGAATCGGTTGCAGAGTACTGCGCCAAGGCACGTACCGCTGCAGTCATGGCGTGTGCCGCGTGCTCCTCTGCGAAGAAACGCCGTTCGCGCCAAATGAGACGGACACAGGTCAGCACGGACCTGTAGGTACGTTAAAATTAAAGACTAATCGAATGTGGAAGAATCATATTATAATTATATGACTACTTCGTTGGTCTAGTGACTGCTTGCGCATTGCTGATTAAGAGATCCTCGTAATGGATAAATAAAATGTAAAAAAGCATATACAACGACTGTCTTGTTAGTCTAGTGGTTTCACGCGCGACTGCTGATCAAGATATCCTGGATTCGATGTCCGCTATTTGCAAATTATTAATGGGCTTTTCTAATTTACAATTCCCAGTAGAAGCATAGAGTCCGGATTTGTGCCCGTTTTTACTTCATTGGACTTTTAACATAACTGGTGACAACTAGAAGTACTACATTCCTACATACGCCTTCGAGGAAATCCAGGCGAGATGTTTTATGTTACTAGTTTGTAATTGAAAATTGCTTGCCTTGCAGAATTTAAGTTCTTAAAACTGGGATTAATTTTTTGGAATGCTAAGACAGAAAAGCAATGTTTTCATCTTTGCCTACTTTTATTTAATGTTTGAGTTTAAATGCAATCAACTTTGTAAAGAAAATTTGTACTTAACCGAAATACTGAAAAATCCAAATTAGACGTCGCTTCGCATAGAAAAACAATAATATCATTGTCCAGTAAATATTCCACCATGCGATTTCTTTCATTAGAGTTCAGTTTGTATCTGTTTATAACTTCTATTAAATATCCACATGCTTTATTTTGAGCTGCGGTGTCTCTTGAAGTTAATAGTCGTTTTATATCACACAAAGCATTTTGTCTACTATTTGGATTATAAGTTCGATTAATATTTGTATTTATCAAGCTATACATGGTATATGTGATAGAATTGAAGCTGATTTATTTTAAAATATTACTGTAACTTGTCTCTAACGAACGTTCCACCTAATTCAAAAACCGCGCCATCTATTCGCCGACATTGTCGTTTATGCAAAGGTGTTTAATACTTGGACGTACAATAATCAGTAGAAACTAAAAAGTTAAGTGTTGCACACTCGTAACACGTTGAAAAAAAAACAGGTTTGTAAAATGTGATATGAAACCTAAACGATGGAACTCAATATTTTGATCTATTACTAAAGACAAAAGATTTTTATCTATTATAATTAACATAAGTTTTGTTAAAATCTGGATTTATTTGCTTTCGTTTATGCCAGAATAGTAAGCGCACTGGTAACACTAGAACCATTAGAGAATGAGTGACTGACTGTCATTCTCATCTGGTAGCTTCTGTAGACGAATGTTGGAAGTTTTATTTTTCTATTAATTTATTGTTTATTTGCTTTAGCAAATTGTTAATCGTTTTCTTGTACGTCCTAAGCGTATCAAGTTAGTATAGAAATGGTAGGTATACTTATATTTGTTTGATTAATCGTTAAATACATAACATTGCACATCCATGCTTGGCGTCGTAATTTCTATTTGTAAGTAAAACGAGCTTTGTTGCAGTCTGTAATGGAGTTCTTGAAAGATTTACCGTCGTACGATGAGCACAATTTCACATTATTCAATACCGATCATGGAATCCGGAACTGTTCGAAAAGACCTTCAATATACCTTCCTACAAAAGACATCCCTTCCGAGCAAAGTTGAGTATTGACTCCTAACTTGAATATCGTCTTTATTATTGTTCCAAAACGATCAATATGATAATGTATTTTTTTTTTCATTTTTAGTTATTGTAACAGAGAAAACAAATATATTATTAAGATACCTTCATCAACAATGGGAGAAAAAGGTAATATAGTAATGATTTCCTGGTAATAAGTAATAATAATTGTGGTTAAAGAATTTTATCTCTGAAAATAATTCAATATTCATTTATAGAGACACAATATTTACTATTACTATAGACATAGAATAATAGTAAATAGTTCATACATTGTATGTTATTCTATATAATATTCATATACATTAATAATTTGTGCAAAATAATTAGTTCATAAAATGAATAATTTTATCATTTAATGAAATTTCAGTAAGCAATAGCAAATTCCTTTAAGAACCATATTTTAATACCGTTTTCAGTTTATAATTATTTTATCGGGCACATGTTATATATTTAACCTATATTTTAATATTAAAAATGGTAAACAATTTACAGAATAACAACTCCCCAAAAAAACGTGATCAGAGTCATATTGAACAGAATGGTGAGGAAAGTAGACCACGGAAGAGGCCATGTTTGAACTCACCTTTGAACTGAATAAATTAGAAGGTAGTACTCATTACTTTGTGCTTCCGTTACAAACATTACAAGGACATGTATTACAGATTTACAAAAAAACATTTGTATTTCACAATATTGTGTTAAATCATGCAATGATTTATGAAGCCTTATTCTCAATGTTACTGACACAGAAACCTGTAATGAGAAAGTGCCATTTAGTAACTATAATTGTCTACCTAACTCAAAAAAGTTAATTGAAGAGATATAAATGTTATTATTACAGTCAATTATAATTCTGTGCATTTAATGAATTTTTTAATCAAATTGTGCCCTGCGTGCCCTAATACCTGCAGTCAGGACGACATAATGACTGCCAGTGATGAGGCAGTCAGCATGGCAAAATTCTGGGCTAAAACCCTTTAGCGACTTATTACAAAATGTGTTTGTCATTGACATGCTAAGAAGAAGTGGAATTACAGTTTTCTTATCACTAGTTCTTGGAACAGAAATATTATATTTATATACACAAGCATGAAAATTTATAGGTAAATAAGACTTAGAAGCCTTTTTTAAGATGCACGGAAAAGTGACTACATTTGGGTAGATAGATGGTCAAATTAAATTGTGCTCCAACATGAACCATGTGAGGTTGGTTCCTGTTTTTAGAAGTATTGACTACTTATTATAAAAACACCACTTAGAGAGACTGTATACATGAATGTTATAAGTATGACAAGTGCTTACTGGCCAACACAGTAAGCCTTGTAGGACTTAAAACTTCCATTTCAATGTGTGTTCAAGGTTTAATATCTAAGTATGTATTGTATAATATTGACGTTTAAAGTGATCAGTTAATGTAAAAAATAAAAAAATGTATAAGATTACACGTTAAATTCTTGTTATTGAATTTGAGCTTGAAATTTTCATGAAATGCACAGAATGATTAATTCCATGATTTTGATGTATCAAGAATATCTAAACAGCAATATCCTAAGTGATTTTAAATATAAACATTTTGAAAAGTATGTATTTGTCCATACATAATCCATTTTATAATCAAAACTACAGACTGTCAAAGGGTACAGGGAATTGTAAAACATTGCAAATAATGGTGGCACATTGTACAATTTTTAAATCTCTGAAAAATTTGTGTTAATGATGCTCTGACCTGTGTTATATATATATTATGTTTTTTTGTATGAGGTATTGTACTCTTTGATTTTCTATTACATAATTATTATCGTTTAAAACTTGTCTCAGGATTATGGAAGTCATGCTATATCTAAAGATAACTTTGCATCAATAGCATTTAAGAATATATTGCAGTTTAAAATAGTGCACACAAACACATAATGATTTATTTTATATTTTTTTATTAACCAGCTGTAGCTATTGGCTGAACATTAAATATGAGACCTAAAAATCCATGAATGATTGTTAATGAGAAAACTGGCATTCTCAATGTAAAAGACATTAAGCCTTCGTGTATTAACATATCAAGCTTAGAATTTAGACTGCATCTTATTATCTTATGCAAGTGTAGCATGGATACCATTCATTATATTCATTCATTTTTATCTAATTGTATTAAATAATATTTTAATTATCAATGCATGTATCTTACACTCACCATATATGCTTGTAACATATAATTTTAAAATATTAAACTGTTTTATTATTAATTACAATATAAAAAAACAGGAAACAACCAATATATCAGTACTGCACAATAAATGTACTTTTACAACACACTATAAGTCTAATTTACCTAACATTTGAAATTTTTATAAGTGCTGAACAATGTATGTAAATTAGAAATCATTGTTTACTGATCAACTCTAAATAATAGATTCATTTTGCAGGGTAGTCAAGTGACAATTTCCATAAAAAGCTATAAAGATACCATTCTTGGCTAATGTTATCGTTATATTATGGCTAGTATAGGGTAATTCTTTATTTAGATAGAACTTACTCTGCATGCACAGTATGTGAAATGAGACACGTTAGAATTGGTTAAGTATTATGGTATACTTAATATTTTTTTTTAATAGTCCAAAATGTTTTAAATTTATTGATGTTGGTTAATAACATCTCATACTAACTGCATTGGTTTAGATTAATTGCAGTACATTCTAAGTATTTGTTACAGAACTACAAAAATACATGGATTTTCTATACACAGCTGTTTTACTTACAATTTCTAAAATTATATCCTTTCCCTCTTTTGGCCTATGTATCCATTTTAATAAAATGAAAAAACATAAAAAATGATTTTGTTACAATTATAAAAATTATTCATTCCTTATTTATATTTGTTGGGTTTTAACATATACATATGTAGTTTTTTATTATCATTTAGTTTACAATTTATGGAACACTTATACACCATAATTATTAAAATATGTGGATATATAAAATTATTATTAGATATTATATAAAGTACAAATTCCAAACTGGGATAGGGTAGAACAAATGAAACAGCAAAATATGACTGAAAAATAACTTTATTCTAGTAATTATATGTATCTCACAATTTGAAGAATTAGTTTACAGCTTGAAAACAAGAGTTAAGGGTCAGTAGGTACCTAATGGAATCATCTTAAACTTAATAGTGATAAAATGTATTTATCATATTAACACCAAAATGTCTAGGTTCCTAGAAGCTTTTCTATGATGCTTGTAAAATAATGTCAGAACAATTTAGAACAAAATACCAAGAGTCAATGACTTAGAACTTAAAATTATAATAATAGATTGCTTTAAAATATAGTTGAGAAAATTTTATCCAGCTCTTAAGACAAAATTAAAATCAAATGTTTTTTATTTTCAACCACCATGAAATTTAATTTTGTTAATCCTTGGCAGGCACTTCAATGACTCGGGGCTTGTCAATGATGCGAGCTGTACGATTACCCTTTTCCACTATACCAATAATCCATGCTTGGTAGCCTTCCTGCTTTTCAATATCTTTACAATAGGCAGCTGCTTGTTCTCGAGGCAAACAGATGAGGAGACCACCAGATGTTTCTGGTGCATGACCTTGCAGTAACTGGAACATGTTGCCACAGGCCTTTGCAACAGCGGCCATCTTAGCGATTACTGGCAAATTATGAATAACAAAAGACACTTCATTCTTCTGATGGGAAGCTAGGTTTTGGGCATGTCCCAGCAAACCAAAGCCAGTTACATCTGTAGAGCCATGGGCATTGTATTTGTGCATCAACCTAGCTGCAATACGATTGAGCCTACTCATGGAGTCCATTGCACGGTGATATGCCTTACGCACATCTTCTTCAGATACAACTAATTTAATCCTATTCCAACGCTCTGGTTGGTCCAGCCATTGGTGAGCATTGACAGCCACTTGTGTGCCCAGAGGCTTGGTTAACACCAACACGTCACCCATAACGGCGTTGTCGGGCACGATATATTCATTCGGCTGGCAAATGGTTGTGGCAACTCCTCCAATGGTGCACCAAGGATTGATAACGGTCTGTCCACCTGTAACTGACGTGCCCGCTTCTAGAGCAGAGTCCTTGAAACCTCTCATGATGAGGGGTATCACAACATCCCGCTCTTTTTCAGTCATTTTCGTTGACACGCCGAGTAGCATCAACATGTTGTCACATTCCGTCACTCCCATAGCATATAAGTCGCTCAAAACGTTCGCACACGCTATCTTGCCCATCATATAAGGGTCATCTACGAGGGGATAGAAAAAGTCCGTTGTTTGCACCAAACAGAGCCCGCCGTGCCGGAGCGGCGTCACCGAGCAATCCAAGCCGATACCGATGCGCGGGATCGCAACATGCATGAACTGGTCCTGCTCCTGTTGCGAGTAGTCCTGCTGTAGCGATTCCACAAGCTTAACCAGAACATCTTGAGGTACTTTACAACTTCTTCCTTTCAAATCGGCGAATCGTGTCAAACGAAAACTTGCTTCTAAGTCGTGTGCTACTGGGTCGAATGGCCGACGCAAAGCCAAGGCATTAGGGTTACCGGCCATTTCTAATTGCGCTGCAGCTAAACTGTCTTGCGCTACACTAGACTGATACGACATATTACATAAAATCAAAACAATAATAAAGTTTTGTTTGATGTAAGTTTGATAAAAATGCCGAAACCCGACACGCCGCCAAATGACGCTTGCAAAATGGCGTCTCTTTTACCAAGAGCATTCGGTTCAGAAATGAACTTTTGTATTGACGTTTCTTATTGGCTAATACAACACATAAACAATCTAGTTTCAAACGTCATTGGTCGTTTTGACCGTTGTTCAGTTCTTTCAAACGAAGGAAACATACCAATGCCCACATTATCATTAACGTTTCATTTTAGGCAAATTTTCAAGTTAAATTTTAAATTTTTTGAGAGACAAAAATAATTCTCATGTTTGGCCTAATTAAAATTACATTGTCCGGTACAAAGTAGAAATAGGTAAAAAAAAAACAATTTTTTCATTAATTCGTATTGTACGAAAATGTTCTTCGTATTTTAACTACAACTTTTGTATTATTAAAATTTTCGAAATCACGCTTAACATTCATTGTAGCAAGACACACAGCATAGTTGTTTTATTGTTATTGTGACACTTATTATATTCATTTCCAGTTGACATGTACACTGTGGATTCAATCATTCAATGACATTTAACTTTTTTAAATGATTGTGACGGTTGAATGTTTTTCTTTTTTTTGATATCTTGAGTTAATTTCGCATAAAGTTTTTAGTGTATTTTCTTATTTGCTAGCCGATATAATGACAAGAAGATAATATACTGAAATGGCGTTAAATGGATGGAAGAAAGTTGAAAATGAGGCTGGTTATCCGTGTTATGTTGAGTGAGTTTAAAACTTTCACCTAGCAGGTACATAGTACCAGTAAAAGAATACTCTAAGAGATTTCTTGTTTTTTAGAGAAACTACAGACAGACAGGAGTATGATCACCCACATTTTAGAAGTATAATCGACTCATTAAAGCAATACGACGGAATAAAGTATAGTGCATATCGCGTCGCTTTCAAAATATACGCTCTGCAGAGCAAATTAAAAGGTGAGATGTAATTCGAAATATATTTAAGCCCAATGTGTTGGGACAATTTTAATAATCACATTATTATTGACAGTACATGCAATACATAAAAAGAAGGTCAAAACAAAATTAGTTCAAATATTTGAGATTGTCACATATGCATAGGTAGCATATGCTTCATTTTTCGTTAAAATAATTTGTAGCAGTTTTTTCACGATTAGTATAAAAACATTTTAACCGGTCTGTTACAGTAATTGAATAAATAATATTTGTGTAATTTAGTGGTAATATCTAAAAATTGCTCATTAATGAAGTCTTGTATAGCAGTGGACTGATATTGGTTGATGATCTAAAAATTATCCAGTAAATTTGTATATCATTAATTCAATCTTTCCTGCTACTGATAAAAGTTTACATTATTTTACATAACATACACTGGACACAGAAGTTAATAAAAATCAAATCATAATATATATCTCGAAATACTTTTTAGCACTGTTTGTATACCTAAAAATAAATCACAATTGCAATATATGATTAAATATGGAGTTCTAGAATTGTGTTGATGAATTTACTGTTTTTTTGAATGCTGGAAGTTTGGAATTATATGTTATGAAACAATGTATCTTATATATTGTTCCATTTCTTATAGTGCCACCTCTCCGCATCAGCTCAGGGGTATTTGCTCGACATCAACTGAGTCTCTCTGAGAGCAGTCTGTCTCTGGACTCAGCAGAATTAGAGGCTGTACTTGCTGATATTTATTTTGCTGCAGAGAAGGAAGAGCTCTTTGTTGGTGATGTCGACTTGGCTGTGGATTTGATGATCAACTTATTGCTCAATGTGTATGATGAGTGAGTCTCATTACTATTGCTTTATTTGAATTATCATAGCTAAAAGAAATATTCAGTGTGTTTTACTTAGGAAGAGGAGAATAATAATTTTTATATATTCTTATGAACACACTTAATAAATGGTTACATATTGATATTATTCTTTTGGTATTTAGGAAAATCATTGATTCACCGGTATGTATATAGCCTTAATTTCCATATAATATCTTTAATTATATAAAAATAAGGATGTGTAACATGGACATGTTATTAAAGCCAAAAAATACAATTAGTTGACTTCTACAAGAGATAATTAATGTATGCCCAAATTATTTCAAATACCATATAGAATTTATAAAACACAAACATAAAAACCCTTTTTCTTTTTCAGAGACAGAAAAATTCCAATAAGAGCTTTGGCAACAAAGACATTACTCATTTTATTGAGTGAAGAGTCTGTGACTGATAAGTGGTCAGCCTTAGCCAACTGCTGTGCTGATCATAATGGCTGTGTGTCCCCCAAGCGTTTAGCTGCTTTGCTGGTACATGTTACAGCTCTGCCCGAGTACCTGGGGAGCTCTATGGATCAAATACAGACTGATGTTAATTCATGTTTTGATAAGGTAGTATTTTATTTATGTAACCTTACTTTGGTATATTAATTAAATAAACTCAGGGCTTGTTGGTTATCATGTAATTTTAGTATTACTTTAATTAGGGAACTATCTATGGCCTACAATTTCAACTGCATATAATTTAAAATAAATCACAGCTGTATAATTTACAATATGTAAACACAGAGAATATTTTTAGATATGTTAGCCACATTGGTGCTATAAACTTAGACTCAAGAAGCAAGTTTAATTATTTAAATGTTATATTATCTGTATATTGTGTGTCTAATTAATATATTGTAAAAGACAAAGGATTAACATTTCTCTTGTTACAATAATAATGCTTGTAACTATTTTAATTTTCGTAATACCTTTTAATTTTCTATAAACTTATTCCTCATTGTGAATTATTCATAACACAAATATAGAGTTGTGGACTTTTTTCTATATCTACTAATAACCAAAACGTAGCACCATGCCTGTAACACATGAAGAGGTAGGCAGAGGAGTGTAGTATACTCCTACATTTCACCAGTTAATTGATTCCCATGAATAGGTGGTAAGCCTATTGCAATACATGGAACACAATTCCAGACTTGGAATCGCTTATAGAAATTCTAAATTAGAAAAGTCGAATAGTACCCGATCCGAGTTTTGAAACCGGGATCTCCCGATAGGCAGTCACACTTGCAACCACTCGACCGACGAGGCAGTCATTATTAAATTCAAAATTCAAATTTAATCAAATTCAATTCGTATTACGTACATATTGCTTAATCATTATGCCACTCCAAGCATGTAAAGCATTTTGGTAGAGCTTTTCTTCTGACCTATTTTGCAAATATGAATATTTGAGACTTGGTAACTTTTAAATATTTAAGACTTTCGAAGTTAAAATGACCAGCTGTCCAATATAAATTATTACCCAGCTACAAAACGACCAGTAAGCTAATACATAGCTAAACTGGCTTTACTAACAGTACGAGATAAAAAATAGTATTTGTATTGTAGAGTGCGGGTATGTTGGGCGTGAGCGCACGCGCGGTGGCGGAGTGGGGCGCGGCGCGCTGCGCTAGTGCGCAGTGGCTGGGCGTGGCGCACCGAGTGCGCGCGGCGCGGGCAGCCGACCGCGAGCTGCCGGCCGCCGCGTGCGCAGCCTGCTGTCAACCCCTAGTACAGGTCATATTGGTCATTATATTAGGCTGTGTGTTACAATATAATGCAATATATTATGCGCAATAATTAGGTTCTTAACTGATAGGTGTGATGATGGTATGTTTTTTAATCCACTAAATAATAACATATTAATATCAATTGACACAACATTAATACTTATATATCCATATTCAACCACCGATACATAGTAGAAATCAGTGTTTAAAGCGAAATTTCAAGCAAACCAATTTTTAAGCCATTTGATATTTTAGTTACTAAATTGTGTCATAACAAAAAGCATAAATAGTTGCTGTTGTTTCAGGTGCTGACATTTAAATGCTCAAAGTGTAAAAATGTATATTTCTGTGAGAATTGTTACTTATACGACAAAAATTTAACATCAGTTAGTGGACACAATAAAACTCATTTGGTTCTTGAACTTATTGATGGGGAAGTAAGTTGTTTCATTTATATTATTTATTTTATAGAAATAACAGGAATGTTAGGGGTAAACTGTGGACAGATAAACACACTTGTTAACCCCTGGGTTGTAGGTGTCCATAGGCGACGGCAGTCACTTACCATCAGGTGAGCCGTTTGCTCATTTGCCCCCTACTCTATAAAAAAAAAATCTCTTTGAAATTAGTTCTGTCTAAGCTGGAATGCCTCATGGCATATCATACCATATCTGCTTTTCACATGCTATATTTTAACATCATTGTTATTAAGTGTATGGTAATAGAATGTATTAAAAGAAAATATTCTGAAAATTTTCTGAGTATTTGTTACTGTCACTCAATAATTATTCTTCTCCAGACTCACTTCAATAACTGTTTAGGAAGTTAAATTTTCTTGGCTTTGTGTAGTTGAAAAGGTAAAAAATCTTATGTTTTTAGGTTAAATCATCAGAATGTCTCAGTTTTATAAAAGGCATGAAGCGACTTTTCTTCTGTACAAGGTCTAAGAAGAAGAATACAGGCAGGAAAGGACCTAAAAAGAATTCCAATAAGGTAGAAAATCATGGGTCAGTCAGGCGCAAGAAAGATGGAAAACATGTTATTTATACCTCAACTGTAGGTAAAGCTTCAGGAACCAGTGCTAACAATCCGGCGACTACACTACAAGATATTATTTATCAACTTGAGACACAGAATAAGTAAGTTTCTCTTTGCTATATTGTCACTCACACTTCCTATTTTTTATTAGGTATGTGAACATTATTATTAGATATGTGAACGTTATTACAGGAGTTTTTACATCAATGTTGCTTTCTGTTTATACATGTCATTATTCTCAGTTTGAAATAAGACTGTTTCAAAAATGAGAATTCTTTTTTATTATGTTTAAATATATTAATAATGTACACAATCTAAGTATATGAATCTAATATATAAAATTCTCGTGTCGCAATATTTATTGCCAAACTCCTCCGAAACGGTTTGACTGATTCTCATAAAATTTTGTGTGCATATCGGGTAGGTCTGAGAATCAGTTAACATCTATTTTTCATACCTCTAAATGTTAAGGGTGGTCCACTCCTTAATTTTTTATATTTATATTTTAGACAAAAAAAAATATTTTTATTTTTTTATGATGTGGCATTAAAAAAATACATAAAACCTTAAATTTTCACCCTTCTACCATGAATCTTCTATTTTTTAATAGCGATATTCGAAGATTTAGTGGATCTAGTACTTCTTATAGTGTAATAATTTTAGTACTTTGTTCTTTGTAATTTATTAAAAAACGTAACATCATGCCTGTATTCCCCGAAGAGGAATGCAGAAGACTCCCACGTTTCACCGGTTACGTTTACATCCCACTATGGAATAAGTGGTGAGCCTATGCATCGGGCACATATCCAGACTCGGAATCACTAATAGAAAATCTAAATTAGAAAGTTTTGTAGTGTTCGACCCGGGAATCGAACCCGGGACCTCCCGATCGGCAGTCGCACTTGCAACCAACACGACCAACG
>DWDT01003239.1:0-12564 GCA_018245595.1 Microceris scylla | reverse complement strand
CGCTTCATTTGCTCGCTTCCTTCGCGTAATTTGCTATCTCCGTGTAATCATGGCGCCTAGATTTTGTTCGGGTGACGGCGGATTTCGGCACAACACTTTGCACTTCTATGCTAAATATGCGTAAGTGGTACAGAGATTCTGTCTTTCATGCGTTACAACATTGTAAAGATTTATTTTGTTTTTCGGTCAAATTGTTCCAATGCTTTATGTTTACCAATGGCAAAGGTAATCATATTATGTTGATTCAATTTCAATATTTTATGAACTAAAGTTCTCTTACCTGTATTATTTAGATCGCAAAAATGTGAAATTTTTCAGTATTATAATTAAGTTGTGAAAAATACACATTCCAAATGTTGACCTTAATCTTCCAATGATAATGACCTATTATGCTCAAATACGATATGAGCTACGTAGCTTCGTAATTGGCAGGTTTACAAGTAAGCGAACAATCGGAAAATTTGCCGAAGTTGGTCACGTACTCGAGAACCGCCGTAATCCATTATTACCTAACAATTCAGTTCGCTGACGATTTTCAACTTGTAAAGGTAATAAACATTATTTATTTTAGTAATTGGAACTTTGATGGTTACTCACGTGGAATTTTTGTAACCATCGATCAAAGCGAGGGAAATAGATTTCTATTTAAATATTAAAGCGTTTGTTTCTACTTTATTGAACGTCAATAGAATTGCACGCAGTACAACAAATGTACATATACAGAATATTTGGGATTCGAAATAATCCGAACTCCCCTTCATTGTAGTCAGTTCACGTACGGCAAGCTTGTCAACCGAAGTGATGCTGAAATTTCATTTCTTTCACAGCTCACCATCTGCGTTTTGTATCGGAATAAAATTGTTCCACTTCAGTGGGCTTGTGAGAGAATAACAAGAATTGATGTAAAATTCGTTTTTTAGTACCTACTCTTGTTTCTTAACTTAAGATTGGCATATTTTCAATTATATAGAATTTAGTACGTGATAATTTAACGTAAATCTATTGAAGTTTGTGAAGAACTCAAACGAGTGAACAAATCAGTACATAGTAAGCGGTCACCTGGAAAAAGGATGATTCGAGAAACTCGATGGCCATTGGATACGACATTCGAAAGTACACATGTATGAGAGTGTACATATTACTTGTCCAATTATGTATACTACGTAGAATTGAATACTAATTCTTAAGCAGATTATATTAGGACATATTCTTAATACTAGTTCTTAAGCATATTATATTAGTAAATATTCTTTCCGTAGTTATTTTTATTCAAACATAATTTTGACTATGTAATAAATTTCATTTAAATTTCTCTTCTCTGCCCTCTTCCTTCCATTATTCCATGATATATTAAACATGACTATGTTTCAAAATTTTCATCCGCTGTCTGCTTCTGTAAAATAGCGAATATTTGTTCACAACATTTTAACATATTACAGTAGTAGTGGTAGCTAAGCTTAGTAGATTTCCGACTTCCATTCCGGGAGTTCTAGTTTCAAATGTTAAAACGTATAATTATCTAGCTTTATCAATTCTATACATACGTATTAAAATAAAATGTTACCATACTAATGAATGATAACATCGCTCAAAACAATCAGCCCATTTGCCGTAAAACGTTCTCTGGGGCATCGTAGTCTGTCCATCCGAATTTAGCCAGCGTGGTGGTATGCTCTTAACCGAAGTCACCTTAAGATAGAATGTATGAGCAATAACGGTAAACCAAAGACATCTGAAGTTGATCAATTCTCTATATATTTTGTATCTACCATATCCCCCTCCTTGTGTTGAGTTCCTCAATGCTGGGTGTCGTTACCTCCACGAATTGTTTTTTGAATGATCACTCTCTATTTACTACGGCCTTCGACAGCATGCATGGCTTCTTGAACTTCTTGGTTCGTGGTATCGTGAATTTATAACATAGAATTTCATAATAGAATTATCTACCCATTCATATGTTAAAAACTTATGATTCTATAAGCTATAATATAATACGAATATTTCATTGGGGTCTATGGTTTGAAATAGTCTCACTTGTTATACAAACAGTAAGCTTTACAGTTACAAAATTCCCGAGAGACGCCAAAGGGCGACATAATGCGTATAATTTGATTCGCATACTTTGGCAAAATTGGCTGTAGGTACTAAGCACTCGGCTTATGAACTACAGGACTTTATAAGTAGTTTTGGTTGTCACATTTTTTAATTTAAAGGAAGTCCGGTGTAACAAAATTTTAAAAACGGCAAATACTGACCGAGTATCATGTAAAATTCGATCCAAGAATAAAATATCTTGTAAGATTATGGTCGCACAACACTAGCACAGTACAATTAACATTCCTCTAAAATAATTTTTGTTAAGAATTACAATTAAACTACATAAAATATTAAAGATTTTAGTTTAATGTTTAATAAATACGTATTGTTCCTGAATAACAAAAACTTATTAAAATCCTTTTTATAACGTAAAAAAGGTATTATGTTGAATAATAGCTGTAAGCTGTATACGAGTATTTAAATTTTATTCATTAAAACTAAACGATACATTGCTCGAAAGAATATTATTCGAAATTTTATTCAACAATTATCTGGACCTGTTTCATTATCTATCGAAAATAATTTACCAATTCTAAAAGGGGAGTTTTTATACTGGAAAGTAAATGGTAATACTGGAAATTTGTATTTAATTTAAATAAAATGTACTACAAAATTGGGAAAGACTCACTATTACACATATTTATAACGCTTACATATATCAATAAATCTTTCAAATTAGCCTTCGGTAGTTTTTTTATATCATGGATCTTTGAGCCGTTTTGTTACCTATTTTAACAGGCAAACTTGACAAATTAGTAGTCACTGTATGCTGAGAATTACACATCAATCGCACTGCAACGCAAACGCCTTCAGATCAGCGTTAGCTATGTCTAATAGTCATAATTCTTAATACCAACAATAATCTTCAGCCTATTTATTGCTATTCTTTCGTTATCGTTCATAATTATTGAAATAAGGCGTGCCTTCTTTTGATTGTTAGCTTTTGTTAACGTTATCATAATTGCTATTAGGTACCAACGAATAAACGAAGTCGGGATGAGGTCGTCACGCCGCATGCACGGCTTGAAACTCGCCGACCGCTTTCGGAATACAGGCATTAGAAAGTTGACAAAGGGCATATACATATAAATATACTATTTCCACAAAATCTCCTCAATGATTGTCATAACCAATAGCTAAGTACTTCATGTCTTACCTTAAAACTAAAACAAATTGGCAATATTGGACATTCTTCCCTGTCTCACTCTAGAATCAATGGCAACGCCACAGCCTGAGATCACGTGGACTGCTGAACAGAGTAGCTTACCGACACTATAAATGCTGCCAATATTTTACGTTTTGCTCATTGTGTACATCTCGCAATGAGCTTATGTCTTAAGTAATAATTCAAAAGTGAATACAGTTCTATGTACTGATTATAATTAAAGGCAAATAATGTTGTATTATTTATCAATACACATTTAATTGAATTTCATTATAATATGTATTTGATAGTTAAAACCAGTTTCATCATTTAAATTATGTTAACATTACGTCAGTACATAAACGTGCGCCAGTAGGATCGTGTATTGTTTGGGTAATGTACTAACATGATTGTGATAATTTTGCTGATCTTAACAATGACAAATGAGCTTGAAGCGGCAAGAATACTCGCAGTGTTACCAACACCATCAAAAAGCCATCAGATTGTGTTTCGTCCTTTGATCAACGAACTGGTAAAGCGTGGGCATGAAGTTGTGCTAATTACAACAGACCCAGCCTTCTCACCGGGACAGACACCTAAGAATCTAACAGAAATAGATGTGCACAATGTGTCGTACGCAACGTGGCAAGAATCATTAACGGGAAGTTATATAACTGATACCAACAACATGTACCAGCAATCGAATATATTCATAAAATTATTCGCAAAGATAATGGAAAAACAATTAGAGACGAAAGAAGTTCAGGATATTATTAACAAAAAGGATCTTAAATTTGACTTGTTGATACTTGAGGGTATTATAAGAGCGGCTTTGGGATTTTCTCACGTTTTTAAAGCGCCAGTTATCCAGATTAGTTCGAACGGCCCGGTAGTGGGAACTTACTCAATTGTTGGTGCACCAACGCATCCGTTCCTGTACCCGATAGTACCTCAGCAAAGGATATATAATTTGAGTTACTGGGAAAAAATTAAAGTGCTCTACTATAATATGCTCGCTTATTACGTTTACTCTACAACTGAGAATGCGGAAAATGAAATGATGAAAAAGTATTTTGGTCCAGACACACCGCCTTTAAATGAGCTGTACAACAATGTTGACATGTACTTTCATAGTGTCCATCCCATTTGGTTAGACAATTGTCCAGTGCCTCCTAGTGTCGTTTACATCGGAGGGTTGCACCTAAAACCGCTAAAAGTATTGGCAGAGGTAACCGCATCAATATGTTAGATATGAGAAATATAATTATTATTACAATTACATTTAAAGACAGTTAAAAACAATTGTATCAATGTCTGCTTTCAGAACCTGAAATCATATTTAGATTCTTCTAAAAATGGTGTCATATACATAAGCCTTGGAAGTAATGTTAAGCCCTCATTTTTATCTGCTAATAAAATTGAAATAATGGTAAAAGTGCTATCGAAACTTCCGTACGAAGTTTTATGGAAATGGGATAAAGGAAAAGTTGAGGAAATGGCCAAAAATATAAGAACATCTACTTGGTTTCCACAGCAGGATGTACTTAGTAAGTAATATGAATTACAAACGATCTCTATCCTTTTGTCAAACTAATATCCGATTCTACAAGAATGATAATGCCATGATATTTATTTATATTGCAAATATTACAATTATGGGTTGAGGAACTTTCCGTAACATGTACGAGGGTACATACATTTTATATTCAGGATACCAGCAAGATAATGCGGCGACCGTTAATTTTGAACTAATCCAAATATAATCTATTTTTGAACGCACCATTTTAGGTCACCCAAACGTAAAGTTAGTTATAACACAAGGAGGACTACAATCCACCGAAGAAGCTATATACGCAGGCGTACCACTTATAGGAATGCCCCTATTTGGCGATCAATGGTACAATTGTGAGAAGTATGTGCATCACCGAATTGGAGAAAAGCTTAACTGGAATGATTTCACGGAGGAGGAATTTAGAGAAACTGTAGTTACTGTTATCACTAATGACAGGTATATTTAAGTTTTAGTGATTTATAAACTTTATTACTTTTTGTCATTGTCAGCATAGGTCAATATTATGCAGGAACATCTGTCCTGGGCTATTTTAATTGACCATCTGTGTTCTGGAGCTAACATTGAATCTATCCACCTAGTGATAGGCGTTCTACTTCTACGCCTTCTTCCGTCTACACAACCTATTAGAATTAGCTTTTTCAGGTAATACCTTTCATATACGCAGGCGGGAAGTGGTGACCGTTGCTTAAGGAAATATGCAACATCAGAGGTGTTGCTAATGTGTGTCGATGAGAGCTCTTTTCACGTCTTTCAATTGTTCGCGGTAAAAATGAGCGCGCGAACCATGCCGTGGAAGACCGCCACGTATCCGGCGATGTGAATAGAACCCAATTCTTCGGCTAGTGGTCCAATAGAGGAATGTCACACAGGCACCAGATCAAATAGCTCCGCAAAACTTTCACCATTGTAAAACCGATAGAATACACAGAGGAGATTTATGTCCCACGGGAGGTTTCAGTTCCCTGCCATTCTGTTGTTCTTGTGTCATTAATTATTTGGACCGCGCGATTTGTGTCTCAATTAATATTACAAATACTTCTCATGGTTTCTCGACGTTTAAGTAGTAGTAGGTATCGAAAGTTTATTTTGATTGATATATTTAAACTTGAACATTAGACGAAGCTCAAAGTACTGCTGCACGCGGCCGTGTATTAGAATTATTTGCATGAATAGTTTTTACTATAAACATATGTATGTATCTTTCTGTATATTCTTCTATTTTTTTATTTTCAGTTACCGTGACAACATAATAAGACTTAGAACTCTTATGTATGACCAGCCCCAGACGCCGTTGGAGCGCGCCGTCTGGTGGACGGAGCACGTACTGCGACACGGCGGCGCGCGGCATCTGCGCGCGCCCGCCGCCAACATGTCCTGGACGGAGTACTACGAGTTAGATCTAGTTTTAATATTGGCAACATGTTTCATTGCAATTGTTGGTATACTATATTTATGTCTGTACTATTTTTGGCGATATATAATTATGTCTAAATGTGTAATGAATATCGATTTCAAGAAAACATTGTAATCAGCTTATATAAATTGTAATAATGTTCACCTGAGGCCAATAAAGTTTTTTTTTAATTTTATACAAAATAACTAATCGATTTTTTTGTTTATATAAGGCTTAAATGTGTGACGACCCTGTAATATGTAACTGAATTAGATTTCAAAATGAACTGCAAACAAATTTTTTTCTTAATGTTATTTAATTACCTACACGGTTTTATAAAAAATTGTCCAAGCTAACTGGAAATGAAGGCATACGAGTGCAGGCATCATATTATGGCCGCTAGTGTCTTAAGTTTTCTCATTTTTCGCAGATTGTCTAAAGTTCTAAATATATCACATAATTCTAACCACAAAAGCGTATACTGTTACGTATTCACTAATGAAAATTTACATAAATTGTTAGGATATATCTTACTATACCATACTATTACCATACTATACCATGCTATTTAAAGTAGAACAGAACCGTTTAAATAACCACTACATTGTTTCCTTTCCAGTAGAGGGCCATGGGTTGCAGTTTGGACAAGGGGCTCCATTACGATGAAACCATTAGAAAAAAAATCGTTTAGACTAGTGGTAAAAAAGTGGCAAAACAAAATGTTTAATGCAGATCGAACAATTTGATTAGCCAAACCGATTTATATCCTTTTGAAAATAAAATTATAATTAAATGAAGAATTAATAGTGAAAAGTAATTTGTGTCCTAGATACATCAACACCAATTGTGTATCGTACAAAAAATTTCACCCTTTTGTTTATTACATTTATTGTGAAACACATCCTCAACAGTATAGAACACGTATATTTACGAATGTTTTACTTTCACATTTTTTACAAATTTCACTCCATTGACCCACGTAAAGTAAACAATTATAACGAATATAAAAATCACATACATTAAACTTATAATCAGGATTAGGATAAAATCTAATTCATAGTACTCTGTCCAGGACATGTTGGCGGCAAGCGGACGTAGATGGCGCGCGCCGCCGTGCCGCAGTACGTGTTCGATCCACCAGATGGCGCGCTCCAAAGGTGTTTGAGGTTGATCATAAATAATCATACGAAGTTTTTTCATATTTTGTCTATAACTGAAAGAAAAAATGACACTAAAGTACTCCGAAATATGCAAGTTAAAGTTAATAGAACAGAATAGATGAATGACGTTGATTAAGTCACTTAAAGATAAAAGATATGGGTAATAATGTGACACGAAATGTTTGACCATTGCATGATAATATCTATGTAACACTTTGTACATAATTTCAGGTGCGGGTCTATGGGAATTTTAGCACAGACTATCTAGTAGACATTTCTACTAGTGGCTCGAAGTTTAGCTCTGTGCCCGGTGTATGGCAATAGGCTCACTATCTATTCCATTCTGGGACGGAAACGTAACTAGCATGATGTAACGTTTTAATATATTTTGTATATATATTCATTATAGGATTATTCTATACCTGGAATCTTCGATAATGGTGAGAATAGCATTCCTGAATTCTTCTTCCTTGAGCAATAACCAGTCAAGTTTAATTCCAACTTTGTGATGAACACATTTCTCTGCGTTGAACCATTGATCTCCAAATATTGGCAGTGCTACCAGTGGAACTCCTGCACTGATAGCTTCATCAATAGATTGTAGTCCACCTTGCATTACGAACCCTTTTATTTTTGGGTGTCCTGTAAATACCAATTTTTTTTTAACTTTTTATATATACACACAAGAAATCGAGCCTCTAATATTTCTCGGAATGAGTTTTAAAAAACGTTGTATTTTATATACATTTTGACAATTCATTAAAATCGTTTATGGTTAACTCACTAAGAAGATCAGCTTGAGGAAACCACTCGGAGATTTTAATATTATCAGACTTTACTGGAAATTCTTTCGTATCAGTTTTCCAAAGTATGTCGTAAGGCAGCTCAGATAACACTTTAGCCATCATTTCAATCTTCTCAGGAGCCAGTAGACTTAATTTTATATTGGTACCAAAACTAATATATATAACACCATGTTTAGAACTATTCAAATATGATTCCAGGTCCTGAAAATTAGTATTGCAGGCAACGTTTTTAAATGCCGGTTAAATTTCGCATTTTAATTTAAAAAAACAATGGTGAGGTATCCTAATAATTCCAGGCAAGTATTCTAGAGGCAAAAATAGTTATAAAAGTTAATTAGTTACTTATTTATAAATAATAATAATTTTGTTATTATCTTATGTCGATAATGAGCTTTGTGTGCGATAGTTCGGACCTATAGAATTGCCCCTAAGGTTATATATCATGGTTGCAGGTGGCGAGTGAGACCAAGACTCATTTATCTCGACAATACAAATCAAGTACCACATAATGGGAGAGACAGAAGTCTCCGAAACTGGCGTGGGTGTGTGCAGAGGGTGGTGAATATACAAGAAACATATCAAGTGTGTAAGTATATACGAGTACATATGTAGCATTCAATACTCTCTGGCTATCCCATAACGGACTTGGCGTGATATAATTATAACTTTTTTTAGATAAACTATATTACCAACATAAAAGCAGAAAACTATTTGATATGAAATGTAATATTTAAGCCAAAATTCATATTCTTACTTGGGGTAAGGCTTTCGTTGGACTCTGATGAATCCCACCCATATATATAACACTAGGTGGCACTGGGACGTTGTCCATAAAAATAGAATGTATATTTTGAAAGTACATATCCACGTTGTCATACAATTCGGTGAATGATGGAATGTCCTGACCAAAATACTTCTTCAACATTTCATGCTCTTCCTTTTCGAATGATTGATATAGGTAATTTACAAGATAATGATAATACAATTCCTTTGCCTTCTCATATAACGTAAGATTGTACACTCTTTGATGTAGAATCACCGGATACAAAAGCGGATGTGACGGTACTCCCATTAGATCATATGCATTAAATGTAGGTCCAGCTGAATTTATCGAAATCGCTGGTGCCTTATAAACATGGGAAAACGCTAACGCTGGTCGCATGCAGTTCTCTAACAACAATAAATCAAACGTCTTGTTTTGTTTATTTTTAATTATACTCTGTACTGCCTCAGTTTTAAGTTGATCTTCAAAAACAGTAGCCAGCGTCTTCGTGAATACTTTGACTTGTCTGTATATGTCATCTTCTTTACCAACATCAGCGGTGGTAAAACCCTTTTGCCAACTATGATATGATACATCATGCATATCGATCTCCGTAAGATTTTTAGGAGATTGATCTTTTGGGAAAGCTGGATCAGTGGTAATCACTACAATTTCGTGTCCTCGTTTTAGCAACTCTTTTGTCAGTACTCGATAAACAACTTGATGACTTATTGACGGAGTTGGGTATACTGCTAAAATTCTTGCCGTTTCAGTCATTGTTATAATAATGAACACTACACAAAGAATTGTTTCCCTACCCATAATGATGATTTACTGCCTTCCTGATAGACATTAACGTTTTTCCTTTATATATTACATATTTACCAAGCTCAATACAACTAATTACGATAAAACCATGTTCTATTAGTAGCTGGAATAAGCACTAAGGTAATTCTTATCTTTTATACATACATATATTACCATACCCTTTGTTTTCTGCAACTCTTCAGTATTTAAATACTGTATTATTTGTCTTTCGCTTATAAAGTTTATAAGTTTATGTCATACCTCCTTTATATTCAATATGTATTGATACAAAATGATTCCGGAGAGCTCGTAAACTCCATAGTTGCAGGTATTAGCCGTAGACTATGGTTGACGGCCAGTGGCAATTATTAACATTTGCCATTATTATGTATTTGGAGTATTCTACAATCTAGTCGAATCCAGGTACAGTCCTTATACAAGTATGTTTATAGGTCCTTATATCGAGAAAATAACGATAGAAGAGTTAAATTACTTACTGGGATCTTTTCTTACGTAACATCTCGCTTGTAATCCTCGAGGTAGATAGAGGAGTGTAGTACACTCTGACGTTACGTTTACGTCTCATGGAATAGATGATAAGCCTATCGTAACACACCGGGTCCAGATGCACACTCCGAGTTTCTACTAGAAATTTTAAATTAGAAAAATTCAATAGTACCGGACCCGGCATTTAAACCCAGGACCTCCCGATCGGTAGTTGCCCTTGCAACCAATACTTGCGATTAACGAGGCAGTGTCCCTTTTTGTTAATTTAAACCTATATTATGACACCTTCAAAGTCAGGTCGTACCAAAAGCAAAATGTGTAGGCAAACCACTAGACATTATACGTATGATAGTTTTTTTTTAAATTAATAGTTATTCTACGTCGGAAATTTATTTTCGCTTTTCTGTATATATTTTTTTCATACGCGAGTCTAGGTATAATGATTCGTTTCAATCAAGCAAGTTTTTACAACATATTATATTATTGTTCGGTTTTGTAGCTACACGAGTGATTCGTATCAAATAAATCTTACTTTTCCAAAGTATTTGATTGTCTTTTGGTTTTACTTATTTATTTGACACAGTTGAAATTTCTATATGAATATAAGTAATTAATTCGTAATATCCATACAGTGAGCACAAATGGTTGTTGTGGTACCATTTTTCAAAAAGGAGCTTTAGTCAAAAAGTTTATGACACAAGTGTTACTAGTTGCGAATAAAGTTACTCTAATACAAGTACATATATTGTCAATTAATACCATTACTCGTAATGCCTGAACCGTTCCTTTAAACAAACAAATTCTTGTGTGTCTGATAATCATTCATGAAGTTATATTGATACACAAATGTATCATGAATCTGCGTATATTTATCAATTCCAGGAGTAACTACGAAAAACTGAAAAGTATTAGCACAGTTTTGCTGAACATGATTTTTGTATTAAATATACTGTCCATATAACGTGTCCATATAACAAAATTTTATATAAAGACTTAGAGTTTAATGAAAATTCTCTTATGTTATGTGTTATGAGTTATACGATTATACATAGTACATAATATATTTGCTATTTTGAATAGTTGAAAGTAGAACAGTAAGAAGTCCAATAGAATGATGCAAGAGACATAATGGGATTACATGACTATGGGATAATATTTTCCGCGATGCAACATCTCAGATGCATCGCACGGACACACGACTACTAAAATTATTATTATGTACTCGTATTAGACAATATTTTTAATACACTGAAGTGAATCTTCACGTTTTTAGGTATAAAAATTCGCATGTACGTAATTCACACGTAAAATGAATTTTCACACATACAAACATTACAACTATTGACGTCTAAACCTTTAAATATGTCTACACGTCGTTACGATATACAACGACTAAATGTGCTGGTAGGTTATCCAGCTGTAGTAGCCGTATAACGATATTGTGACATAATACTTTGCAGTTATTATTATTAGTGACACAAATACAATCGCTATCGTACAAGTGAAGTCGAGTCAAGTAATACACAGCAATAAAATTAGCACGCCACGTACGTGACGTGTTAATACGTAGTAACATTTTTGTTAATGCATTTGTAAATAAATGTAGTATAAATATTATACTGCATTATCATCATGAAAACACATACATTATCTGCCTACATGTGTTGATAAAGATTCAAGAGAAACATTATTGTGAAAAGGGGCATGTTACTTAACAATACGATCGATAAAATAATAAAGTATTTTGTCAAATGTTTATGAATTCAATGTTATTATAATTTGTAAGTAAAAGACTAGTCCTTTATTTATTTGACTATTCATTTGAACACGATATTATATTGTGCTTAAAACTTGACGCACAAACGTCATAATATTTTTCAATCAATCGATCGATGGTTTCCGTCGAGAACGGTCGCATCTCAGCGTAAATAGTATACAGGCAGAGCGCTGACGCAGCGCAAGCGCCGATATCACGTACGCAGCCGTCGCGATGACCCAGATATCAAAAGTGCAACAAGACAATTATGAAATATAAACAAGTATTAAGGCGCAACTATGTCTTGCAATTATGGCTCCGTCCACTGCAATCCAATTGAAAACAGAAACTGAACAACTGTTATACAAATATTATACAAAAGAAAAGGCTCATCGAGAAGCTTTTCAAGTAGTGGTTGATAAGTTTACCATCCAAGTGGAAGAGTTACAGCAGCAACTTACGCAAATTCAATTGGAACAGCATAAAAAATGTAAAAGAACATAACAACGAAATGGCTTCTGAACTGCTCCAGTATGAGAAGAAAGGTATGAACAAGAA
>DWDT01003238.1:0-12568 GCA_018245595.1 Microceris scylla | reverse complement strand
GTTTTTTGGACCTGGATATTTGGGGCTTGGTGATATCTGCGTACTCCGTAATGGAGCTGGCGTAATCATATAATTATAATCGTAGTTTTTGGGAAAAATTGCTACAATTCCAAAATAGCATACTACCAAAAAACATACGAGTATGTGTTTACGAGAAATGAATTAAAATCGGGTAGAATGTTCGAGAATAATATATCTGTCAATATCAGCTGGAACTATTCAGGGCGGGAAAATTAAATGAATTGTATTTGTACACTGCGGTTCGGATTAATTAATTTTTATTTTTTCTTTTATCACTGACTGCAATTTTTTTAAACTAAATACAGTATTCTTTATTTTATAACCAAATACAGTTATTCCAAAATAAGTTCATAAATAATAAATATATTAAAATATCTCCATGTTAATAGGTTCACACATTATACGACTGCCGTGGCACGTATTATTGATGAAACGCGGGAGTATATAACACTCCTCTGCCTAGTCTTTCGGGGATCACAGGCGTGATGTTACGTTTTTTTTATAATTATACTATCACAATAGTTTCTTTTAACCTCTGGGTAACTTTATCGATTAAACTTTAACCACAGTAATTAAAGAAATCAATTTAACCTGTCTCTTACAATAAATACTTTGATTGTAATAAAGTTTCTCTATTAGAAGCTTATGACTTCATAAGGTTCATTTACGTAGTATTTTTATGTTTCCTTCAGTTTAAGCTCTCTCAGTCTGAGATTTGTAATTGCCTCACTTAAAATTTTAAGCCGCATTTCCATGGTAAATGTTACATATTTAACTACTAAGACAGTTTCCGCCGCGACCTCTCTATTATATAGTTTTCCTCGATAAAAAATATCGTTTCCTTTCCTCATTTTTTCCTCCCTCTGGTTATATATTTTTATATTTATTTCTCCTATTGAAATTTCTCACATAGTGCGCATTTATAACTATAAATCGCGAATTCTCGCGTCTAAGAAGTCCACCTTTACACTTATATTAATTTCTTTAAAGTGGCACACATGCTTATTTGAAACAGTCCTTACAACATACGCTGAACGTAGGGCCTTTCATTAAATACTATTCAAGACTAAATGCGGGCATTTGAGTTAAAGAAATGAATATTACAGAGCGTCTACTTTCAAAAGACTATTAAATAACGTTGGACAAAAGAAACATATTTTTCTCCGCGACTCGAGAAAATGTTCATAGAGCATTTGTTTTGTTTTGTTTGCTTTTTCTGTTACAGGTATATTTAAACATATATATGTAAAAACATATATACACACGACGTTCGTATTTATTTTTGGTACCATCGCACATTTTATTATGTATCTAATTACTATGTTTTTGGATTTATAGGGTTAATGGTGACTTAGATAAAAAAAGGTAACTTCACGCCTACGGTCCCCGAAGGGGTAGGCAGAGGTGTGTAGTACACTCCCGCGGTTCACCAGTTATGTTTACGTCCCATGGAATAGGTGGTGAGTCTATTTCCATACACCGAGCACAGATACAGACTCCGAGTCACTGCTAGCAATTTTAAATTACAAAAATCCAATAGTACCCAACCCGTGCTTCAAACGCAGGGCCTCTCGATCAGCAGTTGCGCTTTGGGTCCACTCGACCAACAAGGCCGTCAATTTAAAAAAAAAAAACATGCAAATAATTCCCTCCATATATGCCTGGCTCGTTGGTATCGAGGTTAGTAAGCCTGATTGTTGCGCCGGGGGTCGTGGGTTCGATTCCTGCCCAGAATAAATATTTGGTTGATGAACATAACAATTTGTTCTGTGTTTAGGTGTAACAATATTTAAACGAGTAAAAGCATATATGTATATGTATATAAAACTTTATCAGTCGTCTGGTTACCAGAACACGAGCTCTATTGATAATTATATTGTTGGGTTTATACTTATATTATTGGAATCAGATGGTGGTGCGGATGTACGTACTAACATATGTATTAAATTATGGTACATACTCGTTTATAAATAAAGAACACGGGGAGTGGTGCTGTGAGCTGCCACGAGACCAAGATCCAATTTCCACCACCTTTGTGAGTCACAATATTCAATTTTACTGAGTTGCAGCGCTCAGCTTGGTATTTTAGTGACGCAGCGACGTTTTTAAGATAAGCTCTTATGTAAATCATATTGAAAACTATATTTCGTATACCTGTATAAAACGTTGGATGAAAAACATGTTACATTTTAAACTTATTTAGTGAATTTTATTCTGAATACTATACTTTGAATCGATACGCGTATATATAAAATGAATTCAGGTGTTAAATGATTGTCTGTCAATTTGTTGGCTAGTCACTGACTTTTATATTTTTCTGTACATATAATAAAACTGTAACTAATCGGTGTCTGTACATGGCAAATATATTTCAAAATTCATAATGGGGGGATTTATATACGCTAGACAACCCAAAACAATGTTTTTTCATTTTGTCTGTCTGTATGTTTGTGCACGCTAATATCAGAAACGGCTTATACGATTTGAATGCAGTTTTCAGGATTATATTTTGATGGGTTACACTTAAAATTTTGTGTTTTTTTTTCATTTAAATCGGTTAACAAACAAAGAAGCTATGTCAATCATCACTTACGAAGTCGCGCACAGCTGGTGTTGACTATGTTTAAACCATAGCATTCAGCGAGATTTATCAAGTGACTGTTCATATAATTATGAGCGTTTTTGTTCCGAAGTCTCTCTACGACTTTCGATTCACATGGCGCCTTCACTGCAAAGTTAGTACGGAAAGAAACATTGATTATGGTCAGCTTATTTCAAGTTTGGTGTGCTCTTGATAGTATCGTTTTCTGTCTACTTGTTTTGGAGCAGCGTGGTGGAATGCACCAGGATACCCACATGTAGCGAAAATACTCCAGCACAAGAAGATTATGGCTATCAAATTCTTCCGTCTTTTGCTGTTAACATACGTTATAAGCATGTTTTATACAAATGTTGATATTACAGCATTATTTATAGTAATTCTTGTGCATTTTTCCTGGTCCTGGGTTCCAATCCATGGCGCGCACCTCTTTACAAAAGTGTGTTCTAAATTTAAATACTATTTGCTAACGGTGAAGGAAAACATCGTGAGGAAACCTGCATACCTTAGAATTTATGAAAAAAAAAATATTTCTAAGGTGTGTGCAGTCTGCCAACCCGCACTTGGCCAGCGTGGCAGACTATGGCCTTAACCCTCTCAATATGAGAGGAGACCAGTATTTCAGCAGTGGAATTGTAATGGGTTGATAAAAAAAGTTGACAAAAGGCAAACTTAATGCCTAATAATGTTCTCTACCATCCCACCCAGTGTTTATAGTAAAATTAAATGATAATAAGTAAATAAGTTTAATAAACAAATAAGTTGACAAAAGCCGCCTTTTGCCTTATTGCCTAATGACATTCTTTAGTCTTTACCATCCTACTCGGTATTTAAAAACTAAAATTAATGGGCATTACATAAATACTGGCACTAAACTAAATAAGATTCACACACAGTATGCCTAAGCATAAGTCCTCAGCACGTGGGTGTATGCTCAGTCAGACAGAAATTTTAATAAGATTCAGCTGCAAAGTTGAAGATAAGACGGCATGGCGATGAGATTAACTCGAGTGTCTAATTAGAGGAAGGAGTATTAAACTTGCATCTGGTAATAATACCTCTGGGGATTTACAGCTGGAATTATTCAAACACCAATATTTACTCTGCGAGTATGACGAATTTAATATTAGTTTTCGTGGAAAGATTTTTAATATATCTCTGCTTGAGTATACAAGGCTGAAGGTACATTTGTAGGTAGTATATTATGGTATGTTTAGGTGTTTACTGGTGATATTAAATCTCCATCGTAAAGGACTGTTCATGTTTCTCAATTCTACGTTTCGTTAATATAAAATGCTTGCATTTATTTTTAGCGTTTGTCTTTATTATGGATACCTCTTTATTATGGATTACTGGATTATTGAGCTATGTATTGTCTTACTTAATACAAATATTCTATTGGTAGATATTTGATTGCGCTTAATGGATCAATTTTGGTGTTGAGTATGTCAAATACATCAAAAATTGTTTTATGTTTAGTAAATACTACGTTAAAAGATGTGATATTTTTAATCATTTTTTATTTGTATTAGAGTGAAGAGTATATTCACAAGGTCAACGAACTAACAAAAATACTCTCGTTTATTAAAAAATGCACGGCAATGTTTAAAATAAAATGAGTGTACAATAAAAAGACCACAACAAAGCAGAAAATACACGACGAACCAGCAGTAGGTACAGTCACAACGAGTTGTGAAACTTGGATTGTGTTACTTTGTTTCTCTTTAATTTCGTTGCCGCTACCGCTATTTACGCCTAGCCGCTGTACAGATGAGTTCAAAAATGTTAATTATATTAAATATCGGATATACCGGTATTGTATATCGGATTATATGCCATATAAATAGCTTGATACACATAATATATCTTAACCAAATAGGTCAGATACTGACTGATGGGGGGTTTGAAGACTCTGAAACCGGCTTGCATTTGACAAGACAGTTATGAATGTAGAAGAAGCATTTCAGGTCTAGACGAATAGAGATCTTTGGCAGTGAATGGTATCTGCCTATCTTGTGAGGCTGTAAAATAACGACGATGAAATAATATACGAGTAATGTTTCACTATTTTTACTCACATATTTTCACTATATTTATATTATTTCACGTAAATTTTCACTATATTTATTCATAAAAGCATAGGTAGATAGCGAATTCTTTTATGGAAATCTATTTTACTTTTTTCCGTCCAGTCAATACCTTAAAAGCAATTACTGTTTTTCTTTACACGAATTGACCACTGGCTCAATTCGTGTAAAGAATGACTAAGGTTGTTATTAACATTTACCTCTATCGTTGGCGTAAATCATATGGCTTGTGTTCCATAATTATTGTGGAACATTTTAAAATGAATTCTACAATTGAATATGGACTTGTATTATTAAATGTAATTGAATTGTATAATTAAATATCCACTACAATATATGTGTCCAATATATCGAAATATACTAACACGATACTTGTTTGTGGACTGTTTGAAAGCTAATTTTGTACAAAGTCAACAGCACTGGTTCATAGTTTGTTTAACAATTTTATATTGTTTGCTTAACGCCTTGCTGTTTACACTTTTAATTTTATCGACAACTTTTATCGATAACATACATAAATATTCATCATCGCTCAGCTAATTACAGCTCTTGAGAATCGAGATAAGCTATATTTTTAAAGAAAGCTTCGAATTTCGAACCTTTTTATTCTCCACATATTGTTAAACGATTTTCGCTCGGTACCTATTAAGTTTCCCTTGGGAAAATAATGTTTTTCCACGGGAAAATTTTCTTTTATTCCACAATAGGTAATAGCAACGTAATATATGTATAAAACATAATTTATGCACAATTTCTTTATATCCTTCGAGGTCTCTCAGAGAAATCAGTTATGAATACGTCATCGTCATCATTAGCCTACTCCTGTCCACTGCTGGACATAGGCCTCTCCAATTGCACGCCACTTAGCTCGATCTTCAGCTTTTCGAATTGAACAATTTAGTTATAAGCTTTTCAAGTATTTGCTTTATCATTATCATTATCATCATCATCATCAGCCTATTCCCGGCCACTGCTGGACATAGGCCTCTCTAATATATTTGCTTATAGGGACTTAATTCTATCAATGACGAGATATGGCGACGACGACAAAACAATACAATATATCCTATTTACATGCCTTTGTTTCGTTATTTTCAATACAGTACGTGTACAAATGTTGCAATAGATCGGCGCGGCGCATCGGACTGTTCGTTTTGCGAAATAACATCGAATTAATAGCATCCCTTTGTGTACGTATTGTTAGTTTGTTCAGCGGCACGCGCGCCGTGAAACTGCAAACAGCGGAGGCGAAACGCAACAAATTATTTATCTAGTAAATTCTTCGGAATAATACTGTCTTCAGCTGCATTAAATGTGTGCCTTTCTGTTAACTGTACGGAAATGTGGACCTGAATGTACCTCTGTAAGATATGATGCTTGGTTTATATAGAATTAGTATACCCACTTGAGCATCTTTTTTACTGTGGATAAAGACACATTGTTCTTAGTCAAGGAAAATCATCTTGGTTGCCGGAAATACACTTTTTTGACGATGTTAGTAGTCAAATTTACGTACAAAAGTGTCTATGAAATTCTGCCTTGCATGTAGAAATAAAAGGTAAAACTTCCATCCATCCATTCAATCTTAAATCTATTGAAGGTTGCTGGATATACTCGCCGGGATCCGGCTCAACTCCGCAGTACTAGACCTAACGGATCTTTACCTTCAGGGATGATGATACATTGAAATGGGACCAATGGACGTTATTTAACGGCATAACTTATAATAAACAGCTAAAAGACTGATAACAACATTATTGTTATTTTCATTTGTTTGTACAAATTGTAAAATGTCAAAAAATTTACATTTTATTCCAACTTCTGTTTAAAAAAATACATATTACTGAACAGTCTTAAAATAATTTTATTCCGGAATAGGTCCTGAACTATCCAGGTCCTATCCAGTCTAGTTTCAACCTTGACAAGATCGTGTCCTGAACCGAAAGGCAGGTTATTGAAGCTTACACATATTACATATAGGTACTATTTGCTATAACTATTTTAAATTATTCCTATAAAACATACCGTTAACCAACAACACGCAATAACAAAAACCAATAGCAAAAATCCAATAACATGCATTCCGATTCATGGAAATATCTAACAAACTTTACTGGTTTGTTATTTTGTTATTGTTATTGTTTCGAGGATAGTATTGTTACGTCGATATCCGTGCCTTGTTACCACGAAGTATAGTTTGTTACTAGGCTCGCAGCAGATTTACGGAGGCTAACACCGAAATAATTGAATATTCACCACACCGTGTTAATTAATGGGGGCACGTTTATTGCGTAGATAATTGTTAAATGCGATGTATTTATTAACACTGTGTGATTAATAGCACAAGCTTCTACGAAGCATTTGCGAAACGCAATACAGAATGATAAATAATTGAATATTAATCACTTCGAGCTTTAGTGTTTTACGTTCAGAAATTTGTTTCGCGGCATAGTTAAAATGTACTGCATATATGTAGATAAATATCAAAGCCCAAATGAAAATAATTTTAAAGATGAAATACCATTTTTTTATTTGTTTGTAGCGTGTAGTAATATGAAACCACAGATTCTTGTATGTTGCTGTTTAGCATATCAGTAACAGATACGTATTTTGAAATATATGAAATGTTAAATTTTATACTTTATATTGACACAGATGATAAGGGTGTATATTTTATTGAAAAAAAGTAACTTCACGTCTGTAATTCCCGAAGAGATAGACAGAGGAATACAGAATACTCCTACGTTTCACCGGTTAAGTTTACGTCCCAGTATGGAATAGGTGGCGGGCCTATTGCCATGCATCGGGCACATATCCAGACTCCGAACCATTACTATAAAATCTAAATCAGTAAATTTTGTAGTGTTGGACCCGGGAATCGAATCCGGGACCTCCCGATCCGGCATATTTATTATGTATATAAAAACAATAATTAATCAAAAGAAAATAGTAATTTCAAATCCGTTTTACACATATTTTAAAGTATTTAATTATTTTACATTTTTATGACACAATAATATGTTGGTAATACTATAAAAAAGTACATAAACACATGGTCGACAGATTATCAAAACTGAAACAAAACAGACATGACAAATGAACATACATTTAAGAAAATATTGAGTATGTTGGCAATATCAAACGATTGTAGCATTAAGTAACCTAAGAAAAATGCTACTGCTATTTAAATTAGGAACAACTGTGGTAATGGAAACTTTATCGTTGATAATTGTTTCATCACTTTCAGAATTCATATCTCGATCCGTTGAAAAGAAATCGGTGAGAAGTTTGCGCAATCTAATCAAAAAGCCATTAGGTTCCTCAACGTCAGGACTTCCAAGTTTATTTGTTTCAAGATTCTTATTAATTTTGCTATTATTAGAATCGTTAGTGTCAACAGTGCGCCTTTTCCTTCGCGATGGTACACCTTTTATCGCCTCCTCGTATTCGTCGTCATCCTGTGCTGGTGGATTTTTCATGTTTTTCATGAAATTTTCGTCCCTAAAACTAGAATAAACGGGACAGTTTATTAAATTTGCTTGATAATATTCGCCAACTTCAATGCAGTGTAAAACTAAAAACACAAAGAAAGGTGTAAGCGAAATAAATGAATAAAAGAAACTAAAATAAAAGAAAAAAAATGGGTGCATTTGACCGCTTGAGTGTAGAATGAAACTAAACAGATTAAAAGTAGCTTAGAATAAGACGAATGAGAAAGTACAGAACAGTAGTGTATCCATCCATATAAATGCAAAATGTCTCTAAAAAGTTATAACTGATAAACGAGATATTTTATTATCTGATAAGCGAGCACTGTAATTAATCATTGTTCAGTTTTAAACATGACAATAAGACTATACTAAGCGCAGTCAATTTTCAAATGGATTAATAACTTTTATGTCAAAAGTCACCGGTCAAAACCGGCATGCGTTATATAAAGGGAATGATAAAAATGGAGGAAGTACGTTTTTAGATTTGTGAGGATAAGTCACTTATACCCTTTGCCTATCCCGTACGGGAACTAGCGTGTTGATATAGTATTAATAATATGTTACTAATAACTGTCATTATATTTCTGGGCTTCAATGAGATCAATATATTGTTGGTTCACATCAGGGAATGTTGTATCTTTAGCTTGTATTTTCGTATCTTCGCTGAAGAACTTTAGTAGTTACCAAAAACTAACAAATCAAATTCCAAAATCAACATACCTCGGCGCATCGAATTTGTCCAATAGTAGTTTATCTTTAAACGTGTCCATTTCTTCATCTATAGACTTTGGATAGTTAGGTTCTGATTTTGGTATTACGAGAGCCGTTAATGTAGTCAACGTGGGCCTCGGTCTAGTCGACGCTTTAGGTCGAGTAGGTCTGACTGGACCAGCTCTTGGTGTGACAGGCATAGGATATGTTGGCCTCTCATCAAATTCTCCGTACACGTCTCTAGTAAACACTTCCGGTGGTAATTTGGGGAGCATCCATTTACTAGGATGGTTTATATCTTGATCGGGTACCGCCAATCGGGCTGAATAACTTGGTGAAGTCTGTATACCAGGCCCGTTCATTGACATAAATCTTCTACCGGGAGCCAAATCGGCTGGATTCACAGATATTTGCGGCATATACCTTTCGTCTATAACTCTTTCTGTGGACTGAATAAAATTTATTAAATGGCTTATAAAATAATGACAAAATAGATGTACAATGCAAATGGTGAGAGATGCATGTGCCAAGTAGGTCAGGTACTGGCTGATGAGGAAGTCAGAAATCTTCGAAATTGAAGCATATTATGTAAAAAAAGTTATAAATATGGAAGAAGCGAGTGAAGTCTGTAAAATGTAAAATGTATTTTAACAATTATTAATAATACTTATTTGTACAATATAATGGTTTCCTACCTTAGATTCTCCTTTAATTATCCTGCGCCGAGCATCCTCTGATTTTCTCATGTTAATTAGACTTTGTATGGCTTTCATTTGATCTAAAGAGCCCATAGTATATTTGGAAAGAACCTGTAACCGTTAAATTTGAACTTAAACATTATGAAGTCGCGTCTATTTGAAATGTCGGAGAAGGTTAATTCAATTTCAGTCGGTACTGTAAATTCATGTCCTCGGTCGTCCACAATGTTGCATACATTAGTTTGTTCTAGAATAATTCCATTAATTATTCTTATTATATAGTTCTAGAATAAGTTAAAGACATTTTTGTTATAGTACGTCTTACAACTGTATACAAATAGTGCTATTTATTACCTAACACTTATAGCAACTTAGTGATATTAATAAAATGTGTTATTATAATATTAATGAAACTAACAGATCTATATCAACTGCTTTGTTCGAGACTACTTCAAAATATCGATAGAGATAGAAGCAACTTGTGTTTGCTGTCTGGTCGTAGGTTATTTTCTTCGCCTATTGTCTAGCTCGGTGGTTCAGTGGTTAATATATCTAACTTTTGAAACTTTTGGGTTTGATTTCTAACCAAAAAAAATATATGCGTAATGAACCCAAGTACTTGTTCTCTTTCTGGGTGCATAAACAACCACATACATAAGTATATATTTTTATGCCGTACGTAGTTTATCAGCCATCTGGTTGCTATAACAAATACGCTCTTGGGACTTTCTTAGAACTACTTTGGAAGCAGATGACCGTGTGTGACGTCTCCAAGTGGTATTATTACACATAATGGACAATTTACCTCATCCATATCAATTGACGTTCCAGTATCGACAGTGGGGGTTGGCGCAGGTGCTTTCGCCGTGAGCTTCATTAGGGAACCTTCAAATCTATTACGGTCGTCCAACTCATAAATAGAATCGTCCAGTCTCCTACCGGACCGCACCGGTGTACTTTCCCCTTCTGGTGCCCCAGTCCTAACTGTGAATGACAATTTAC
The DNA here is from genome assembly GCA_018245595.1 of Microceris scylla. Taxonomy (NCBI): domain Eukaryota; kingdom Metazoa; phylum Arthropoda; class Insecta; order Lepidoptera; family Hesperiidae; genus Microceris; species Microceris scylla. Next base: position 1,959 of record DWDT01003238.1, on the reverse strand, counting down.
TGTACTGTACTGAGAATATCAATGTACAGAATTTAAATAATTATAGTCAAATATAAGCAGTGATAGCCTAGTGGTTAAGAATTCAGGCCCTCACTTCGGGGGTGCGGAGTTGAAACCCACGGCGCGCACCTCTTTACAAAAGTGCGTTTTAAGTTTAAATATCACTTGCTAACGGTGAAGGAAAACATCGGGAGGAAACCTGCACCCCTTAGAAATGTATATAAAAAAAAACCATTTTTAAGGTGTGTGAAGTCTGCCAACCCGCACTTGGCCAGCGTGGCAGACGATGACCTTAATCCTCTCAATATGGGAGGAGACCCGTATTCCAATAGTAGAATTGTAATGGGTTGAAAAAAAAAAATATATAAGGAAAATGATGAAATTAGCGTTTTGATGAACTGGCCACTTTCACCTCTAATATCTAGGGTTTGATTTGTAATTCCAAAATTGGACTAGCAGTCTATTTGGCAGATAAATGGCAACATTGGTGTGTACGAACAAATGCTTACTGCAGCGCCCACTGGTGAGTTGTTACTGTAACACCTATTTAAGAACATGCACCAATCAAATCAAAACCCATCACTGAAAACCGTATTAAAATAGGATCAGCAGTTTTGAAGATAAATAGTAACATTAGTGTGCACAAACACACACACACACACACACACAAACATCTTTCGTAATGAGAATGTTCGATGATAAATAATAAGCGCTACAAGGTAGCGACCAAGTTGAAGACGTTGTTCATCATGCCAAAAAAAGAAGTGTAAAATTGATTTGCAATTAAAGGCGTTCTATTTAAGGCGAGATGACCTACGAGATGAATAGTTACCACCGAATAGTTGTCACGACAGAGTCGTGTATTTCGCCTTGGCCGAAAACTTGTTTTGGCTGATTGGTTTCTGCATATGTACCTATTTAATATGATTTCCAAGAATAATAATAAAATATGGCTATTCTGCCCGGGAGGGCCATGGTTGTAATGGCCAGGCTCTTCAATGGCATACTCCACACGGGCCACTTCCCTATCATCTGGAAATTGGGAAAGGTGATAGTTCTCCCGAAGCCGGGGCAAGACCGCCGTCTCCCGGCCAACTACCGTCTCATCACGCTGCTGCCTACTACGGCGAAGCTATTCGAGCGGCTCGTGCTGAACCGACTGCGACCGTCACTTGTTTTAAGGGACGATCAGTTCAACTTCCGCGCGGGTCACTCGACGACTTAATCAACTATGGGTGGCACACGGTCGGAGTCTTCCTAGACATAGCGAAGGCCTTCAACCGTGTGTGGTACGATGGGTTCCTCTGCAAACTGTTGGATTCGCTGTCGTTTCTAGATGGGCGGTAGTTCTACGTAACGATTGAGGACACCACCTCTGACCCACGCCCGATTCGTGCGGGTTTGCCGCAGGGCATTTTTTTCTACATGTCTTATGCTGTTGATCCTAATGGCCTCTACAGCTTCACCGGGTTTTAGTGCCGAGCCCAAATGGTTTCGCCTGAATTCAGGAGAGTGAGAGAGATTAGGGGCTGTGCTACCGACGCTTGGGTGTCTCCTGTGCAACTAGCTGTTAGGGTAGCTGCTTGTCGCCGCTTTTATACGCGGTCTATACTAATGACATCCCCACTCTTGAGGGCCACCTTCGGGAGGGAGAACGCGATGTTCAGCTCGCGCTGTTCGCGAACGACAGTGCGTTCTTCTCATCATCTCGCCGAGCAGAGATCGCTGCCTCTCGGATGCAGGGCCTGCTCGACTTGTTACCAGAGTGGCTGAATAAATGGAGGGTGGCCATCAAGTCGGTAAAACGATATCGGTCGGTATCTTGCCGCCGCTGCTGAGCTTACGTGGTCGAGTGGTGGCTTGGGAATTCGTGGCTAGGTACCTTGGATGCCATATCGATCGCACCCTACGGACGCGTGCATAAGTGAAACAAGCGGGGCGCCAAGCGCGCGCCGCATG
>DWDT01003237.1:0-12569 GCA_018245595.1 Microceris scylla | reverse complement strand
GACTTGACACGAAACGCAGCACGATAGATGTCAGCACTATCGGAATGTCGATACTAGGCTAACTTCGTGCTACAACAAAGCCTAGCTGGTGGGGAGGCGTTGGATGAAGACGGACTTTCTATGCTACCGTCGAGGAGAGCAGATCCTCCATTATAGGAACTGTTAGTCGTTTCGTTTGCCAAGTTTGGTAGTATTTTCTAGGCAGGTTAATTTCAAAGACATTCATCATTGTCATCAGCCTACTCCCGTCACTGCTGCACATACGAGTAGGTCTCTCCAATAGCACGCCACTGAGCTCGATCTTCAGCTCTTCGCATCCAACCACGGCCAGCCACTTTACGTATCGTCACTTCACCTAGCTGGAGGGCGTCCTACGCTGCGTTTGCCAAGTCGCGGTTAATGAATCAATATATTATATTCGATAATAAATCTACACAACATTCAGGCTGCATCATCTCTCATTTTTTTCAATTGATTGTCATTATTCGCGCTTTCGAATGAACTAAACTCTTCTGGGTGCATTGATTTTGTAGCATGATGATGATGATGAGTTAAATACTTTTTAAGAAAGCGAACAATCAAATAGCTTGGAGATTTATTTATTTTGAAGTCTTAGTTAGTTGTTAGGGATAGAAATCGATTTTTGCAATAATTTTGAAACGTTGTGTTTTTTTAGATAAAACTTTTACAAGAACGTTACGATATGTAAAAACAAATTTGACCAAAACGCCGCCTAAGTGCAAATTGAAATCTCAAATTTAACGACATCTATGAAACTATGTGGTAAAACGTTCTTTTAACGAAAATTTAACCACAGGTGGCGGTTTAGCATGGTAAAGGAAAGAAATTGTCATTGACAATCGAAACAATAACTGATTTATAAATTGCTTTAAGCTTTCAAGCGAGGCATAATTTTTAATATTATATGTCGGAAACGGTCATTAGTATGGACATTTGAAAGTATCGAAAATAGTCATAAGTACGGAGTATAAACGAAACGCAGCACGATAAATGTCAGCAATATCGAATGTCGATATATGGCTAACTTCGTGTTACAACACAGCCTAGTTGGTGGGGAGACGTTGGATGAAGAAGGATTTTCTATACTGCCGTCGATGAGAGCAGATCCTCCACTCTAGGAACTGTTAATCGTTTCGTTTGCCCAGTTTGTTAGTGTTTTCTAGGCAGGCTAATTTCTAAGACATGCATCATTATCATCAGCCTACTCCTGTCCACTACTGCATATAGGCCTCTCCAAAGACACTCCACTGAGCTCGATGTTCAGCTCTTCGCATCGAACCACTGCCAGCGACTTTGCGTATATCGTCACTCGCGGAGAGCGTCCTACGCTACGTTTGCTAAGTTGCGATCTCCGCTCCAGAACGCGTCTGCTCCATCAGCTACCGGTTCTGCAACAGATGTGACCATGACCACTGCCACTTTAACGTTCTAATCCTTCGGGCTATGTCCATAACTTTGACGTTGATACAGTGTGGTTTTAGTGTATTCGCTGTTTCTCTTGTTAGATTATAACGTCTTATGTTGTTTGTTAAATTGCAATCTCAAAGTTTAAATACTTAACCAAAAGTACATCATTTCATAATTTAAAACGCTCTGTTTTGCTGAATATTATCATTCTTGACCACTCCACTTGTCTGAGTATAGCTCTGGAGCAAGTAGTAGGGAATTTTTAATAATAATTGCCTCGTCTTTATGTTGGTAGACCTTATTGGATTCCATAATTTCAAATCCGAAAACGTGATTTCAGGCACCCGTTTAAACTGATATAATACAAACATACAACAATAATACGCTTCTATGGCACAAAAATGCCTCGTATTTCAAGACAAGAATATGGTCATAATGCTACATTATTGACTATTATTAATAGTAGGAGAGCCCAAGAGAGGATATTACGCGTTACTCGAGCGTGTCAGAAAATCATATGGGGAGAAACTATAATGTACCCTGTAATGTACCCATACCATAACATATGGACCTTTTAAATAGGGGCATGCGTTGAGGGTAGCCCGTCAGATTAGTAAAAAAAAAGATCCTCCGAAAAACTCGAACGCGTCAGATTACGGCAGGGTAAGTTAAGTACATGCAGTACAGTGTATATTTAATAATCTGACGATTTAAGCGTGGCATAAGGAAATGGGTGAATGACAAAGTTTTAAAAAAAGTCACCTCGAATACTCGAGCACGATTGAATTTTTTTTTTATTTTGGAGGAAATCCTCTAAGAATTTCAGTAAAAATATAATCTGACAATCTTCATGGAGCGATGTGGCTTAAACCATAAATAAAGTGTGGAGCATACAGCTGCTGAGAACTGTATTCCCACTCCTCGTCTCTCTTTTCTTGTCACTCTTTCTTTATTTCTCACTCTTTCACACTATCCCCACAACGGCGTCTGCCGCCATGAGGATATCCCAGCTGATTACAATAACAATTACAATACCTACTTGGTCCGTTGGTAACAAAGTTGCGGAAGCATCGGCATATATCGTCGTACCCCGGAAATTTTAGACGATAGTTTAGATTCAGGTAACCATTTTTTTAATAGTATTATATAAAATAAATAAAAAATTGTAAAGCTTATAACCATTCCAAGTTTCTGCTTACAGAAACTCGAGATGACGAAGAAATTGACCAAGAGGAAATCAACTTTGAAGACGAATCCAGTGAGGATAAAAATTAAATACTTTTTTTATCTACCTTTGTAATAATAATTGCTAGAATTGCATCTTTATATATGTATATTTTAATATTACACCCAGAAATTAAAAATTTTTTTTTTTAATTATCAGATTAAAAATATTCCTCCTTAAAATTGTCAGATTATCATTTGGGACGACTAGGACATCAAGTTGAACCGTCTGTATAAAAATCTGGAGCGCTCGAGTATTTCAAGATCACATTTTTTTCTACATTTTCAAAAATCTGTCATGACTTTTGGGCGCATCCAAATGGTCAGACATTTCTATAGGATCCTTTTTGAGTTCATTTAACATTCCCTCTGAACATCTGACACGCTGGAATATTTTTTTTTACTACCCCTTTTTACGGCCACCCTTCCATAATTACTCGTCAGATTAATATTTCTCGGTTATCAGAAAGGCAAAGCGCGTGTACACTATGAATATCTGATGCGCTTGAGTTGTACCATGTGACTGGTTTTTTTTTTTCATTTTTGAAAATTTGTACACGCTGTCCTCCCCACTAAAATGGCAAACTTAACATAAACTGTTTTTTTGTTTTAGGGCCTAATCTTCACAATCCAATAGGTCCCTATGACGCTTTAGTAACTGCAAATTTAACACCCCAGCCTCCCCTACTATAAGCATTTTATATTAGTCATTTTAATATTGTACCATTTTAATCATATTACGATAATTCTGATGATTAAAGAAACCGCGGTCTGATTCTTCTTAGGCCTGTGATTTGCTTATAACAAGTAGGTAGATACACGGAATTTGTTATTTTACAGATTCTACATTACTCCTATGTTAATTATACATATATTACAATTTATTAAAGCTACAATGAGCCTTGTGGTGAGCAGAGCAGTGATAGCCTAGTGGTTAAGAATTCAGCCTCTCACTCCGGAGGTCTTGGGTTCAAATCCATGTCGCGCACCTCTTTATAAAAGTGCGTTTTAAATTTAAATATCACTTGCTAATGGTGAAGGAAAAACATTGTGAGGAAACCTGCATACCTTGGAATTTATAAAAAAAAATATTTTTTTTCTAAGGTGTGTGCAGTCTGCCAATCCGCACTTGGCTAGCGTGGCAGACTACGGCCTTAACCCTTTCAATATGAGGGGAGACCCATATTCCAACAGTGGAATTATAATGGGTTGATTATTATTTTATTATTATAATAAGCCAAATAGAATTGTAAGGAAGAAATAATGAGTCAATTGTTTATTTCTTTAAATTAACCCTGATTTTTGTCACGTGTTTCGCAATTAATGCTAACTTGAGTGAAATAACCAAGATACTTACTTAGTGACAAGATATCCAAAATTTTTGTCTTATAATATTTTCACTTTAAAAGTCAACTGCATTATTTAAGATTTGACGGCACTTGGATTATTTTGGCATAATTAACCTGAAAATATTAAAAAAATATAATTTTGCCGGAACAAAACGTTGTGATTTGGAAAATACTCTCCCGTACCGGGGATCGAACCCGAGTCTCCTGGATTATAGCCAGGCGTCCTAACCACTAGACCATACGGGGGTAACAGTAAGTACCAAATAACTTGAACGTATGCATCTAAATCGAGTATTTTTTTGTTATATATTTGATCAATATAATATTAATAATGTTATTTAGAATAACATAATGATGGCACTGCTATGAAAAAACAAAAAATATATAAATGTTAATAATTTCAATTATTACATCACAAGTCCATCAGATTCTAATATAAATAATAGATAGTAGATTATTTTTATATTTATGGTTTGATATTTTTTTTTTAAATATAAAAACATCGCCCAATAGCAAATTCAAATCGCACTTTTAACGACATCTATGAAGCTATGCGGTAAAAGGATCTTTTAACGGAAATTGAATCACAGATGGCGACTTAGCATAGTAAAAGAAAGAAATTGTCATTGACGTTCCAAACAATAAATGATTTATTAATTGTTTTAAGCTTTGTATTGAGCTATAATATATAATATTATATGTCGGAAACGGTCATTTGTATTGACATTAAACGTATCGAAGAGTCATTAGTATGGACTTGACACGAAACGCAGCACGATAGATGTCAGCACTATCGGAATGTCGATACTAGGCTAACTTCGTGCTACAACAGAGCCTAGCTAGTGGAGAGACGTTGGATGAAGACGGACTTTCTAGGGTACCGCCGAAGAAAGCAGATCCTCCATTCTAGGAACTGTTACTCGTCTTGTTTGCCCTGTTTTTTAGTGTTTTCTAGGCAGGCTAATTTCTAAGACGTTCATCATCATCATCAGCTTACTTCCGTTCACTACTGCACATAGGCCTCTCCAATGACACACCACTGAGCTCGATGTTCAGCTCTTCGCATCGAGGCACTGCCAGCGACTTTGCATTTATCGTCACTCAACCTACCTACGAGAGCGTCCTACGCTACGTTTGCCAAGTCGCGATCTCCACTCCAGAACACATCTGCTCCAGCGGCTATCGGTTCTGCAACAGATGTGACCATACCCACTGCCACTTTAGCTTACTAATCCTTCGGGCAATGTAGATAACTTTAACGTTAATACAGTGTGATTTTAGTGTATTCGCTGTTTGTCTTATTAGGTTACTACATCTCTGTTTTACTGAATATTGTCTTTCTTGACCACCCCACTTGTCCGAGTATAGCTCTGAAGTAACTAGTAGGGAATTTTTAATAATAACTGTCTCGTCTTTGCGTTGGAAGCACTTATTGGATTCCATAAGTACAAATCCGAAGACAAAACTTGATTTCCGACACCCGTTTAAACTGATATAATACAAACATCAGGGGCGTAGCTACCGCCGTACTAGCATTATACGGGGCCCCAGGGCTACAGGGGTCCCTAACGTGTGTAAGCTGCCGTGCTTCACCGTAGGCAGTTTGTACTATAGGCCTTGCCAATACGAAGCCTAACATAGGGCGCAGCCGGAGTCAAAAACCTGAAATTTTGGTGAAATAAGATATAATTGTATATGCACGTCTAGACAAAATACAGGACTTGTTTACTAGTAGTATGTAGTAGCATACATGGAATAGAAAAGTAGTCAATAATATAATATACTGTAAAATATTTGCCCAAGTTGCAGTTGCAGTGGACGGGAATAGGCTGATAATGATGGTGATGATTGCCCAGTTTATCTAGGTATAATAATTTGAATTTTTTAGCCTGCTTTAAGCGATGTTTTCGATTTTTTTTTCAGAGAGAAGAGGTTTCTTTCGAGTTTCACAGACTTGAAGACCAACTTTCAGAACTTTTCTTGTCACAGTAACTTATTGTCTTTCGTGATGCCTATTTATAGACTACAGCCAAGTCATAAGAGGAGTGGAATAGATTTTTAATAGTCTCTTAGTCAAAAATGGGACCTCGCGTTTCCGTGTAATAACGATCATTGGGATCAAATAAAATAATACCAAGGCATATGTTTAAAAGTATTTATTGCATAATAATATAATAATAATTAATAAATTTGCACCTGCAATTTGTAATTGTAATGCATATAGGACCTACAGAATACACAAATAATACCTACTCAATACATCATCAGGACCAGAATCTCATGATGTTTAGCCATATCTCGCAGACACCACAACGAAATCGTTATCGGCGACCACTGACTCCATATTCAAATGTATCTAGAATATCTCAGTTACAGCTTGACAGAGATATGGTCCTAACAGTATAAAAAAATTATAGCCATCAATGTAACCTCTTTGACATTTGACATGTGGGTTTAAATACATGTAAAATTTGCCCTATCAGTAATATGTCATCACTTTCATATCACTGGTTAAATTGTAAAATGTGATTTAACGTTCCTATACACGTTTGTGTAAATATTAAGTAGGTATAATGAAATATTAAATTATTGAATCTTTTTAAAAAAAGTGTAAGGAATATTAGTTGACAGTGATTATATTTTATTGGTATTTGTTATTTACACGAGTTATTATGCTAAAAGGTGACTAAATACATACATTGAACTAACGTTTTATTCACAGACACGTATAATTAATACTTAATAGCAGATCTCGAATATCATTTATGTAAAGGTGAAGAAAAATCTACAGTGAACGAGCACAATGAGCAAGATACGTGAAGGTCAGCACAGTGGGAGCTATAACATATAGGTATTATATGAAAATATATTGCAATATTTTTTCCATAGAAACGCTCTAAACGACTCCACACGTATAAGTATTTTTCTCCAGCTATATGTATAGTTTTCTTACTTCATCATAATAAGTGAACAGATAAGTACATACATATTTTTACACCAGGTTCTTTACGGGGTAGGCAGAGAGCACGGAGTGCCAAATATCCCTACCCTTACATATTTGCCGTGCTTCTTCTACATTTATTATTCTCTTCATACATGCACGACGGTTTCGGAGTTTTTTAACTCTTTCTGAACAGATACAGTAATACATGTCTCCATATAGCAAGGCATTATAGCACAAATAATGATCGAAAAGATACATATTATAGCATAGCTTCTCTTGCAGTGTACTATAACATAATTATAGCACAACATATTATATTATAGCTCCACCTGTGTCGACCTCAACAATATAAAGACTAAACTACGCAGGGGCGCATTGTGTTCACATCAAATATACATCACAAGACACCAGTTACCCTGAATAAATACAAACGCTTAACTACACATTATAGTCATGGAACACAATTGACATCGATTCGTATCTTCGTTCACTATATACGAACCACACGTCCCCGTACGAATTGGATTTTAATGGACCTTTCAAATACACCACTTGACACAAAACATGAAACGTGAAAATAGACTTTATTGTAACGTGTTAAAGTTCAATTTTAAATGCTATCAAAACTCAGCACTCAGAGGCGGTCTATTTGAAAGTACCCTGAATGGACTGAACTGACAACATAACCCAAGTATAAGGACAGACGCTAAACGAACTGACCATTCAAATACTTTACCGCCACGAATACACAGCAATATTGCACAGGCGTCAAATAAAAATTATTTGTATAATAATAATAATAATATCGATATTCCATATCCTGCGTCACAGTATCCAATGACACGTGGTCATCACCTATATTGATAAAACACTTCCGAAACCCTATCTAACCGAAACTGTTATAAATACTTGAAAATACCACAACATACTTGATTCGTATATGATTATACAAGTCAGTGGATATGGATACTACAGAACCATGCAAATGAAACAATAGGTTTTTGAATATTTTGCTTACGAAGTCAAATTCTATCAAACAGCTAATGAATTATAAATCACTACATTTACTATTCACTTCTCTACAAATATAAATTCATATTAAAACTTTATTATAATTGATTGCTTATTCCAAAACAGTGTATATTTGACTTAACAGACATTAGAATAATTGTGTGGAACGGTGAGCTATATCGTGTGAATCAGTCTGATAAGTCCGTGAACATTTATAAACATTTTTATTTAACCTTAGTGTGACTATTATTTGCCTAGTTAATAAATAGTTACAAAGTTGTGCTAGGAATGAATATAAAGTACAAATAGATCAATAAAAGTATAAAGTTAACAAATTATAAAGTTAACGGCAACTAATATAAATCAGTCATTCTATAAAATGGCTACACTTTTTACTGAATTGCCAATGTGTATTTTATTTTCTATGCACATATTACTCTGCAGCTTATTATGCACTTTCTTATTTATATTTGCAAAAACGTTATATACAGCAAAATCTATAGAATTAAATACTTAAGAAAAAACTAATGTAAGGGAGCGTTCAAGTATTAAGTAACGCAATTTTTGAAAATTCTTGACTCCTCCCACCGTGTAACGCGTCGTAACGTTTTCTGTACCCTCCCTCGATTCCCTAAACGTTGCGTAATACCCAAATTACCATTTTTACCTAAAAGTCACAAGTATGAAAGCATTTATAGGCCCAGAACAGCTGATGGTACAAATATCCCTCTTTGGAGGTCATAAGCAATTCATTTTAATAACACTATAAATTCGAACCAATAGGATCCCTTCCCCTTCCCTGTACTGAGCAAGGCTAGGTAAAGGAAGGGATTCTATTGGTTGTTAACAAACACATTCCTCGCTACGCATCCTCGCTCATCCCTGGTGGAAACGCACCCTTACACTCTTATTAATGTTTGTACAATAAACATTGAAGTAGATTTCTGTAGTAGATATCACACCTCGCCAAACGTAGCGTAACATGCCGTTCGGCTAGCTGGAGTGAAGATATAGACAAAGTGGCTTGCAGCGTTGCATACGAGGAACGAGCTCTTCTCCAGGGATTGAGCTCAATGTCGTGCTATTGATGAGGTTCATATTCAGTAGTGCACCGAAGCAGGCTGATGGTCATGAAAATTGTTTACCGATAGATTAAGAGTGAAATTTGCTCCTAAATAATTATCATCAACATTTTTATTGATAGAAACGAAATTTAAATTTTTTTTCTGATTAATATTGTAATAAGTGTACGCCCAATCGTGACGGACACACAAAGTAGCTAATTCGCATATGATTATGGTAATACGATCTACTGTAACTTACAAAATCTTTCACATTATCATCATTATCAGCACCATAAACCTTTTTATCGTTCCACTGTTCGACAGGGGTTTCAAGAGATAGGTATTGAAGTATAAAATGTTTTGCGTATTGTAAATAAGCGAGCCGATATCTGAACCCAGGACTTCTGCGTGGGACGTTTTCTAAAGGGCTTAATATTAATATTGTTGTACGATTAAATAATGTTTAATTTTATTCGAAATTTCGTAAGCGTTATCAATCGCACTATCCGTCGTGTCGTTATCATCAATGCGATTATATTTATATCCCGCAGTGATAACGTTATCAATATCACCAACTTTCACCCGACCCCCCCTTATCAATTGTGTGATAACTTTGTTTTCTTTATTAATTCATTGCATGTATGTAATAATAATAACAGAAAAAATATCTTCTTACAACATCACAAACCGTCTTCTGATCTTGAACTAGTCGGAGTCTGTGCTATGAGGGTCAGGAATATCTAGGCGTGATTATGTATACATTGATGTATTTAGCAATAGGCTCACCACCTAATCCATGGGACGTAAACGTAACTGGTGAAACGTGAGAGTATACTATACTTCTGTGCCTACCTCTTCGGGGATTACAGGCGTGAAGTAACGTTTTGTATTAATGGCACAGCAGTCGGCCATCGCAGACGGACTTGACTCACGCTTAATTAATATATTAACTTATAGATGTGTATATACAATATATAGATCGTAATATATACCTATCCATTACATTTCGTGTTCACGAGCACAAGATAAAATGGGTTACGTGAAGCAAATCAGTACAAAACAATCGAAAGTGGAAGACTGTCGCGGTAACAGCGAGTTTAACACCTCTTTAACTCGATATAATTAGAATGTTGACGTCATTATGGTTATATTTAGCGATAAAACTGCCGCCGTGGAGCGTCTCGTGGATCATTAGATCAATCTCCGCTAACAGCGCCCGATCACGATCGTTCAGCATACTTAGACGTTTCATATATTATAGACCGGGAGGCTGCAACATTTCACACTTACATACTCACAACGCGGCAATTTTTTTTCTGAAATTAGTGCATTTAGATATCCATCGATATTTTATTTAGCTTGAACAAGGTGCTCTAATGTCTGTTCAATTCTCAATTTTATATTTTAATTTCGTGTGACAAATATGATGAACCACATATGGTAATGTTCTCCAGAATGGAGCCAGCTCCTAGCCTATAAATATTATTTGATTGCCGCAGTCGCGAAGCGATGTAAGGGTGATGTCACCCAACCTTGCAACACTGGCCCGCTTTTCAGTTATATAAGGAGAAACGTAACTTCACGCTTGTAATCCCCGAAAGGGCAGGCAGAGGAGTTTTGTACACTCCCATACACATACATAATTATGAATTGAACATAAACTCCCGTACATAAGAACAATTAACAAAGTAAAATAAATGAATATATAGATGTTTTATACTACGACAAGTGTTCATTGGTTTGCCGCGATGGTTTAGGGGTTGCAAATGCGATTGCTAAGCGAGGGGTCTGGGTATCGATCCTCGGATAGGGAAATATTGAGTTTACTGGTTTATAGATGGTGGGACGAATAACATAACAGGTGAATCGTAAGAGTGCATTACACTTCTGTATCTAACGCTTCGGCGAAATAGAGGCTTGATGGTATTTGTAATGAGAAGTGATGATGCAGTCTTCTTTGTGTGCTGTACTATGGATTTTAGATAAGACTGCGACCGATCGATTGCATTTATTATGGCATTAGAGCACAAACCAGTCCAAGAAGTAAAGAGACAATTTTGTCATGAATATTTATTAAGGAAATAGTGTTATTTTTTCAAGTAAACTAAATATTATCTGTCCTATACTAACTGGACTAACTGACAGTCCTATCCCTACAGTCCTGTTCGAGGTCAGTTGCTGATGGCTGTAGGAACGGTCATTACAGACTGTTACCTGACATTTTGCTACATTTTTCATTTAAAAACTAACCCGGTCGAAAACTTGGAAGATGATTTAAAATCACTTCTAAAGGGGGTCAGTAAGCCGCATCTGCGCCAATCCGTACTGCCGATACTTAGAGCAAAATTCTCCAAGCCTTTCGGAGTTGTTCTAAAGACCCGTGCCCATCAATGGGACGTAGAGAGAATTTCAGTAAATAATATTCTTATTTTCCCTTCGTTTACGTGCATGTGTAACTATTAATGAAGAAAAGACTTAAATATTATGAACAATGAAGAACTAATTTACATATTATTGGTATGATAAGTTCAAAACGATTATTTTAATTTTTTATTTGAACATTGTTAAGTTTTATTAGCATGCGTGAGCGCACACGGAAGGAACGTGGTTCCGCTGTTTCACTTTCATTGTTCGTCGTGCTCTTTCATTATTTTTTATTCGCACTACGTGTTGCAGTTGGTAAGCGTGCAGCGGTGACGTCATCCGACCTTGCTACCCGTCTTCGCGCGGCCGACGCGAATCTCTCTGAGAAATATTAAGTTGCAACTTTATTGACATCAGCAATAAATTGCTCATTGCAGATCAGTGTTTAAGTTATATTTTAATATACAAAATGATTTTATGGAATATCAATGCTTTAGTTAGTGTTACATTTGTTAAAATACGAAGTATAAATAATTGATAGAATATGTGTGGATGTGCAGAATATTTGTTCTATCTAGACGTAAAATTGTCTATGTGTATAGAAATTTGTATATTTTATTTATCGGTTGTCGATTTACCGTAGTATCGGTTCTGAGTAGTTCAGGACGAATAAATTAATTAGCACCAAAAATGGGGATAGATCACGTTACTGCCCTCAAAAGAACGTGCCATCATTTTTAACTAAAATTAAAATTATTTACGCCATGTACATTATTACAGTAGCGATTCAGTCATCTACCTATGTAGACGTGACTTACTTCTCGTTTATTAACTTACTGGACTTCTCACCGCAGTCAGTACTTCAACGTGACATTTTTTAACATGTCATATTATGGGTTTTTCCATATATTCGTTAACGTATTCCACGAATTGTTTAAGGCAATATATTTGTCACATTGAGTTGTCTTTACAGATATATATCTACTGTCAATGTTTCTTTTATAAAAAAAAAACGTAACTTCACGCCTGTAACCCCCGAAGAGGTAGGCAGAGGAACGCAGAACACTCCCACGTTTCACCGGTTACGTTTACGTCCCACTATGGATTGGGTGGTGAGCCTATTGCCATGCATCAGGCACATATCCAGACTCCGAACCACTACTAGAAAATCTAAATTAGAAAATT
>DWDT01003236.1:0-12574 GCA_018245595.1 Microceris scylla | reverse complement strand
GGGAGCGCGTCTGCTGACTGAGAGGACCTGGGTTTAAGTCCTGGGTCGAGTACTAAGTATTAAATTTTTCTACTAATATTAATTTCTAGTAGTAGTGTGAAGTGGCTTTAATAAATATGTATATCACCACCTCTTATGGGTCTCCATTATGGGACGCCTGTAATCCCAGAAGGAGCAGGTGTATAGTAGGTACAGGAGGGGAGGAGTGCAGTACACACCCACGTTTCAGCAGTTACGTTTACGTCCCATAATAGAATAGGTGGTGAGCCTACTGCCATACACCGGGCACAGGTGTAGACTCTAAGCCACTATTAGAAAAACTAAGTTACAAAAATCCAATAGTATCCGACCCAGGGTTCGAATCCAGGACCTCTCGATCAGCAATCTTGCCTTACAACCACTCCACAAACAGGGCAATCAACTTTATAACTATGCTATAATGTACTAAAATATAACTTTAAAATAATAAGAACAATTATGTGAGTTTTATATTTAATTTTTATTCCAGAACATTTCTTGTTATAATATTATAAATATGAGGAATATTATTTAAAACTACTGAACTTACAAATACATTCCCAGTTGGATTTTCCGCAGTAATTAATAAACATATTTCCGTGTCACTGCAAGCGTTCAAATAATAGTTATTAAATGAATCATCTGACTACAAAAATTACGGTGATAGCCGCAAATGAATATTCCTGATGAAAACTGTTAAGCACAGGAAGCAGCCATGAAACAATGAACTGAAAAAGGAACCGTGGAAGCAAAGACTCATAAAGTATAAGTTCATTAAAAGGCGGTAGTGTTGCTAACTACCATTTTTACTAGCTTAGATTTTCTACTAGAAATATCTAGTAGTGACTAGGAGTCTGGAGCTGTACCCGCTGTACCACCAATTCCATTGTGGTACATAAATGTGACTGGTAAAACATGGAAGTGTACTACCTTCTTCTGCCTCCACCTACGGGGATTAAAGACGTGATTTGCATTTTTTTAAAGTTTGTGTTTAAGTTGTTGTTCACTCGATTTCAATTAAATCGATTTTAATCGATTTTATTAGCTGAAAGAGGCCAATTAGATCGATTTAATTGGCCTCTTTCAACTGAAAAAATGAATCTACGTATATATAGCATGATTTTTAGTTTAATAGTAAATAGCTAATCAAATATAAATCGACAAATTCAATTGCAAATTCACTGAAAATTATAGGCGTTTTGTTTGTTACTGAAATAAAACATCGTAAATATTTCGGGCGATACAATTTTCTTTGATATCATTCAACCATCGCCCGTTTAATGTTTTGCATTCCGTACGGGTGCAAAATTTATCTCGTACACGAATTACCATCACAAAGGATTAAATTTAAACTTGTTTGAATCAATTTCCATGGAAAAACGAGTTTGTTCAAGAATGGGGATAATTCGTAACAGGCAGCTTATTATTGTTATTCCAAAGGGCTGGAGTTGCGCTGTTATATACCTACTTTTCTCTCGACATACTTTCGGTTTAGATACTGCCCATTTTCACTAGTGATTGACATCTGAGGAACTCGATATCGACTGTATCGATTTTTGCGTTTATCTATAATAATTTAATATAATTGCCCATTAATTTTATATATTGCAATTGATTGTGAAATATATATTTATAATTTGAATCTGTGACATTTTAGAAAAGTAACATGCATATCGCAGAATGTTGTCTGATGTAAAATTTATTTATTTATTTTTAACGTGTAGCTGGGTTTCAAAAGACGCATTTTCTACCAAAAAATAGGTACAACAAAGTAATTGGCAATTTTTTACGTGTTACCAATCATTTAATTTTTGTTACCATAACAGACTACATAGGTAGAAATATTAGTGGGTTGCTGTCATTATGACAGTTAGTAAAATACTTTAGACTAGTGAAGTGCTTTCGTATTTCTATTTATACTGATTCATAGATATTCGCAAAGTCCGAGACACTGAAACAATTCCAATGATATTTATAATATTAATTTTAAGTAACATTAAAAATAGGAAAAAAAAACAAAATAGAACTGCTTCCAGGCGAGCAAAGCCATGCTGCTTGTCGTAGTCTCTTGAATATCGATTAACTTTCACGATTCTAGATATTTCTAGATAACTATAATATAATAACTAAAACAATTAAAACTTTAAGTGGCATATCAGGGAAATATAATGACGTACTTTTCTCAGAAGCTCAAGACCACTTCGGTATGCTAAGGCTAGCTATTCTCGGAAGTAAATTTAAATATGGAGTTATCTTCAGATAACTGGAGTAGGAGTATCGGCTTTTCTAGACAAATTTAATTTGCCCGTTCGACTTGTCTACACTTGGCTCCATAAATGCCTTTCAGCTTCACTGTACATAGCGTAGTTATTACTGCTGACCATCCATCTTGATGTGCATGAGCCCATGTTTAACAAATAGTTCTGATGTCAATTCTTCGATATATTCATTTGGTCAATGGTGAAGCCTCTTGTGCGATGATACAAGATCAATTGTGGAAAAGCACAAAGTTAAATATCCAGACATTTTAGAGGTCTCCATAGCGTTTCCTATGATGTGTGAAGTCTACCAGCATCCAGTTGGCTTAACCCTTCTCATTCAGATGATCAGTGCCCAACAGTGGAACGATAAAAGAGATGCTGGTGATAAAATATTCAACAATTGGCATGTTTTCATAGCGACGGGTACAACACTAGGCTATATCGATAATTAGTCGATAAAATTCATACATAAAGTAAGTAAGGTCGGAACTTCGGAGCGCGGTAGAGCTGCAAGCGTTACAACATCTAAATGGAAGTTTAAGAAACTTGGTATTTATTAACAATAATTACAAACTTCACTAACATGAAAACTTACTATGTACCAAGTGTTTTTCTTATTATAATTTAGATACACATATAAAATTATATATCCAAATGAAGCTTATTAATGTCTCAACTGTGTACATACATACATACATATCTTCACGTCAGGTCCCTCGCGGGTAGGCAGAGAGCACAGAGAGCCAAATATTCTATAATCTCTATTCTCAACTATGTATTTATAAGTTAATTAGCCATCAGTAAATTAGTTCGGTTAGTATGAATATAGCAATTAAAGTTAAACATAAGGAAGTTTTACCACATTTAAGATTGTTTTTTTCTGCGTTTGTCTGTTTGTTTATTTTTCGGCTTAGTCGTGGAAACGACTAAACTGATTTTGATGAGACTTTCATTGGTAGAAAATTAAGAAAGCGACTATATATCATGAAACTGAACTAAGTTATGTATATACATATATGCAACGCGAATGTAAGGAGTAGGTAATCGCTAGTATTAAATAAGACTATAACCTCTTTAATAATAAGATTATAAAGTGTCCTATTCAGAGGCGTTATGTATAATGTTTAAATTTAAACACGCTCATTATTATTTGGTAAAACGATGTCAAATTCTGCGACGGAAAACGGCTCCTACAAAAACTCAAACAAATTCTTTACACAAAAAAAAATAAAAAAAAATAAATGAAACGAAAAAAATAAGAATGACAAAAAAACATCAACAGAGCAAATTCAGAAACACCTTTAAGTTATTTTCCGTAAAAATCCATTTACGCGCTTTTCAATCTCAAACGAGCTGAGCTTATTTTAAACAGGACGCAAATCTCCGCAACGAGACGGACGACATTTTCCGTATCTAAATGTGCGGACGGAGAAAAAAGTTCCGACGCGGTCCGAAACACAATGTCCGGACAATAGCGCTATCTTTATAGCGAGCGCGTCCGGATCGCGCATACAGGGGGATTGTGTTTTGCTCCTCCGCACCCGAGATTCGATATGAAAGTGTGGTTTTTTTTTCTCAAAACGCTTCACCGATATTTACTTTTTGTTGTTAAGTGTAATATTTGCGTTACTTTGCCAGCTGTTTTTATGTTTGTATTATTTTGTTGACCGAATAGGTCAGGTGCTGGCTGATAAGGGAGCCGGGAGTTCTCGAAACCGGTGCAAGCGTGTGAGAAGATTGATGGATGAAGAAGCTCATCAGGTAATAGATGGGGCTCAATTCACCCTACCTATCCCGTAAACGACCAGGTTTTATGGTATAATAAGAATAATAACAAACGTATGTATGTATATACGTACGTCATAACAAAATAACATTTTGTTAACTGTATGTTAGGTTGGGTTAACACTCTAGTAAATAACTACAGCGAAGTTTTAGAAACTATGTTGCAACATCGAATAGAGAGTTCAGCAAAATGGAATGTTTAGAAATTTGGACCACTCTAGCAAAATGCGTACATTGTTTTCGAATACTAGGCGTACTGACTACCCGCTTTTTCAAATTGTCAAAATTAATCCTGTACGCGCATGTTCCTACCCTTTTTATTACAATACTAGCTGTACCCGGCGCGCGTTGCTACGCCAACATACAATACATATGTATACCAATTTTCATAATAATCGGTACAGTAGTTTTTGAGTTCATCGATGACATACAGACAAACATTCATTTTTATATACAAAGATATCACAGATAACGGTTATATCTCACAAAAGGCGGTCTGCGTTATATTTTTTGAAAATTCATATGCACTTTGTCTTTTGTCTATGACTACACAATCATACTCATCTGTTTACCTGGTTTATAGTATCTGTGTCAAATGATATTCGAGAGTCTACTATGTCTCTCGAATCGGGGGATCAGGAGCAATGTCACGTACGAATGAATTACATGTGATCTCACTCTTAACGATGTTTCGACTATCATTTGAAAATTGGCCGGCTGACGAAGAGATTCGCTACAGCTAAATTCGTATGAGCAAGTTTTAATGTTTTTTCTTCAGTGTTGTTTTGAATAAATAAACTGAAACGTAATCTGTCAATATTGTAGCGGATAATGATTATTATTTGTTTATTAATTCTTAAAATTACTTCATTATCAGCTTAAAATATCTAATACACTCTTTAACCATCAGATTAATTGCCATCTCGGGGATACTTGAGTATTTATACAAATCAACAAATACTAATAATAATTCAATAATAATAAATTAGTAGCTACAAATACAAATGAGTTTGCATATAATGAAAAACTATAAATAGAGAAAAGATAGGCGTATTTATTTTTCCAGTTTTTTTAATTTACAAAACGATAAATATATTATATGAAATATTACCCCTTGTGATTGTAACTTATGACTGTAAAGAAATAAAGATTATTATTATTATTATTCCGAGATTTTTGTATGTCGCTGCAAGAAAAATTTAAAATATATGAGCTCATTTTAGCAGCTAATTAAAGCGCATTCTATTTCCGAACCGATGTCGAGCACAGCGTACATTGAAATCCAATTAATCTAAATTACGATACTACTGTAGAATTCATGAGATGCTAAAATACAATTCATGTTGTCACCGTTTCTGTTTACTGCACGGTTTTAAACTTATTGTCGTTGATATTATTTAACATTAACATACAATGTATAATTAGTTAACGTGAACTTCACTAGTTGAAAAGTTCCTATAAGAAGAATAATACAATGTATACGGGACATCCAAATTTACTACACAGTTGATATTTCTAATAGTAAAATGCTTAGTAATAAAAATGCAAACGAATGATCGTATCGTGTTTATAGAATTCTATGTATATTTTATCATGTATTATTAAGGTTTTATAGCCGTTACTGAAAGCATTTTAATATGAATGCCACATAAAAATTCGTTAATTAAAAAACTTCATTAGTCTTTATCCTACTTAAATCGGATCGCACGCATAATATTAGTAGAAGTTAAATAAATAAGTAAATTCGTTATTGTTTCAAAATATATGAAATCTTACCTCTCTGAATTAACTGACCGATATAACCGAATGTGACCTTAACGTAGTAATAGGCCCTATTATACACCCGAATATATCCGTATATCCGTACCCTGTGTATGGAAATTCAGTTAACCAAAACTGCCCAACTCGATGAACCCATTGGAGTAGTGTAAGGAAGCCAGCTCGCCGTGAGAATCAATAGGATTATCCCCACTTTGGTAACACCTGGCCCTTTCGTAAGCGTGCTGCGACCACACAAAAGGTTATTCGATTACACTTGAGTGTTTCTGTTGTATATCAGACAATGAATGAAGTCAACGGTCGAGATTTGCATACATGAACAAGGCATACGTAATTACGTATATCACATATGTATATTACACCGCTCAAACATATATAATTATCTATAGAGGTATGTGTGAGGAATAGTTATTTCCTAATGGTACAGAAGTGACCAGTAACCGACCAGGTTGTATGTGGTTGCATTTGTAACAATACAGTCCTTGTCATTACAGTGTATCGTATTTATTTACTACGTGGTCCTTAGTTTGTTATTGGTAGAAAAATCCTTCTTCTTGTGGGGATAGCCACGCAAATTCTGTAATTGAAAGTTTTTTTTAAATCGCATAGTTAATGATGTCGTCTTAGTAACTGGACTTTGAAAGGACTAATAGTTAAGTGGTTAAGAATTCAGTCTCCTCCCACAAAGGACCTGGCTTCAAATCTACCTCTATATGCATTTTAAGATCAAAATAATGTCACTTTCTGTAACCTGGGCACCTTAGTTTTCTCCATAACGTTGAACATAACAGTGACGTCTGCCGACCCACACTTGGCCAGCGTGGCACATTATGGCCTTAACCCGTCTCATATTGAGAGGAGATCTATATCACAGCGGAACGATTAATGTATTGATAATAATAAAAATGATTTCAAAATTGCCTTTGAAATACTGCTACTGCAACTTTTTCCTTTCAAATAAACTATTCTACTTTGCGAAACATTAAGAAAATTAATTTTATAAAGTTCTCTGTGGAAGCTCTTGTGCGCAGTGAACGTATGAAATGTATATGTTCTGCATGCATCCGTAGGGGTCCTAAATTACTTCAACACTTCCGTATGTAATTCTGTGTACGAAGTTTATGTTTCTTAAAGCTAAATGGTAATAATAATATTGAAATTGTTGCAATAACATTATAATAAATATATTATGTGTGAAAAATAAATGTTCTAACGCACGTTGAACTTTAAACCTAATGCGTATACTTCGTTTGTTCGTCTTCTAAACTAGCAAAATAGCAAAAACCTCCGTTAGCGCTTGTTCTGTTAAAGTCTAAAACATTCGACAGGCAGTCATGGTAACACAAAGGACTTTCCAGTTCACTTGTCGAAATGTTTGTCCTCTGAGATGCTTTTGATAGTATGAGTGATTTCACGAGAAGTACTCATTCCGTTCACATCGCAACCGCCGTCGAATAGAAACATATTCAAAAACGAATCCTCAAACTCTACTAAAAGTTCCTCCACATATGTATACTCACCTAGAGTATAGCTAAAATAGAGTCGTAGTGTTTCTTGCTCCATATGGTTGACTAATATCGATTTATAAGCGACCATTTCACTTAAAATGGGATTACTTTG
Source organism: Microceris scylla (assembly GCA_018245595.1). Classification (NCBI taxonomy): domain Eukaryota; kingdom Metazoa; phylum Arthropoda; class Insecta; order Lepidoptera; family Hesperiidae; genus Microceris; species Microceris scylla. Next base: position 5,111 of record DWDT01003236.1, on the reverse strand, counting down.
CTAGTCTTTAAAATTTAATTCTATATACCGGTTTAAAGCAGAACCAACAGTTCAAACCAAGCATTAGTCACGTTACTTAATTAGAGTGGAGTTTATCGATCATTTATGTTTAAGCCAATATATTAATAGCGGTCTCAAGTGGCGAGTCGTCACGGAAGTGGGCGTAAGATGGTAGTAGGTAAATCTACTCTGGTTTGGAACGGGTGAATACTTAGTGGTAGAGCAGTGCGGGTTATTTACTTTTTCGGAGTAGGCCTTAAATAATTTCAAATTCAAATTCAAATTATTCTATTCATCATAAGTATATACATACACTCAATGAAAGTCATGTTTTAGTTATACATATACTTCGGCTTTGTGCGCCTCTCAGGCTATAGTAGACCGGGAGAAAAAATCCGGAGAAAAAAACCTAAAAATCCTGCTATATAAATTATTTGGAAGAATTCTCAACGGTATATTTTAATATTGTCGCTGAACAAGTGTTTTTATTGTAGCAGGCAGAGACAATAAAACGTGAAGTGGTGATCGCCAAACCACGACTCGGCTGACTTTTGTGCACATTGCATATATTCATTCCTAATCAATGATAAAATATTATGAGGGTTAATGCCATAGTCTGCCACGCTGGCCAAGCCTGGGTTGGCAGACTTCACACACCTTAGAAAATATATATATTTTTTTATAAATTCTAAGGTGTGCAGGTTTCCTCGCGATGTTTTTCTTCACCGTTAGCAAGTGATATTTAAATTTAAATTTAAAACGCACTTTTGTGATTTTTGAGTGATTAACGAGCGTCAATCTAGTAAACAAAATAAATTCAACGTTCCAACAATCTTGCGTGTTCGTACAAATAGCGGCTACACATGTACACCTCTATAATAAATTCAAACAAAAACATGCCGAGTTCTCGCTGTGAAGAAAAATATCTGATAGTTTACGTCGCAAGCAAAACACGGCATTGTGCGCGAGAATCAACACTCAACAACAGCGGCTACTGGGGAGCGACACAACAAACATGTGCTTCAAGGAACACGGTTGCTGGAATTTACTATGTTTTGATAGGGTGTCCGAGAAAACTTAAGCCAATTTAACTGAAACACTTCTATCAACCTATTAACATTGGGTTCCAGGTTGACGGTATACAAACATCGCTTCACATGGAGATTGCTTCGTTTGTCACTGTCTCGATCTCATTAGAACGAAACAAAATTGATAAGATATCAATATTACATTGTCTTAGTTCATTAATTCTATTCAAATCAAAAGGTATGAATGTAGTGAATATACTTAACGTAATTTCACGCCTGTAGTTCCCGAATGGGTAGGCAGAGGAGTGTAGTAGTTGGTTGGTAAAACTGCTAGCACACGAGACTTTCCACTTAGTATTATTCTTAACTTAAATATTTATATTACACATACCATTTTTAAAGACCATATAGACCATAGACTATCCTATAAGGTGTAGTTTAATAAAGGCTCTGTAAAACTACGTCACCTTTTTATCTTACAGCAGTAGAGGCCAAAGCAGATGTAGGTACCTAAATTGAAAATAAATAAATAATCCGAAAGTTAATTAGAGACAATCACCATTCATCATATTTAATAACTCTTTCAAGATGCAAGTCGAAAGTAGGTATATTTTACAATAAGTGAGTCATAGCTACGTAGATAGAGTCGAGAGAGACGGGCGCGATACAAAACTCGAGCCAATGTACTTGATTACTAAATTGAAACTCTACATTGAATTCTTATTGTCTGTATATGTACATACATACACCACGCCAGGTCCCTTTTTATTATTAAACAATAAATCGCATTGTAAATCGGAGATGTCTAATTTCTGTAGAATTAAGAAATTAAATTCTTTTGAAGATGGACACTCTGATGCTATAAAATTTGAAATATATTCAAATCAATAATTATAATTCTATTAATATTCAGTATCGTGTTATTGAATACATCCTTCGAAATGTTTATTTAAAGTTATCAACTATAACTTTAATAGTGAGGTTAACATTCTTAATTCTTCATGACTGTATAGAATTCTTAAAATGTACTAAATTTTATAACTACAAATTTACAACTAAGACAACTTTTTAGCAGAATATAACACATGAACTGTGGACGCAAATGAGCAGTATTAAATAATATTATCATTAGTAACTACATATAATTTATTGATATATACTTAGTACAGTTCTGTGAGATTAAAAATATTTGGCGCTTGTTTCTCGCTGCCTACCCCATACGATAGCTTGCGTGACGATAACACATCAGAGTACAACTATCAAAACCTCTGGACAGCTGTGATAGTTACATTCATGTAACTCTAATACTCACAACTATAAATACAGTTCGGGATACCAACTTAGGTATAGACATACGTATATCTGAGTCTAGATTATGATGGTATACAAGACGTTCACTCTAGACGATGTGGGCTAGTTGCGTAATCGTACTATCGCGCTCTTATCGTTATCAGGCAGCGCAGGAGTGGCGTCGTCCTTCCATTACTAGTGCATCATTGCGGGTATCGCTGATGGTATTGTCCTTTCTGTTTCATTATTGTCATTACTAAATAATAAAAACAAAGGGAGTGATCCCATAAGGGAAACTAAAATACGTCCTTTCGAAAAAATTATAATAGTTATAACTAACACGTTTAATAAACTGCTGCTTGATAAATTACGAGTATGTCTGGTAACAAACCCATGTAGGAGTCAGTCTATTATACAACAAATCACTTTCGATTATATGTAGGTCCAGTGGAAGAAATTTTCTTAAGTTGAATATTTTGCTTTCTATGTTTGCCACAATTTTGGGTGTACGTACACTATAAATAAAACTAATAAAAGTTGAACATTCTAGATCTTCTCATCATTGCTAGAAATCTATATTCTGTAGTTCGAGGTTTGACTGCTGTAACATCGTATAGACAGCTGTCGCTAAGCAGCAATTGTTGTGAAAGTTCCATAGATAGACACCACGGCTTGAAAAATACTTGAAATTAATAAAGCATGCAAGTGCTAGAAATGAGAAATAATACAATTACTAATCAAATCCTTCTCTTTCAGCATGATGGACTCTGGGGGGGCAGGGATCGCAGAATCTCCCCCTACATATCATCGTAGCTACGAGCAGTATGTCCAAGGAGCAGTAGAAAATAGTACCGATTCCACGCAAGACCAGACGAGTCCTGAGCTCGTGGTGTGGTCCACGCTTCCGTATGGCTTGGACTATAGAGCTCAGTACGACTATAGAAGTCCGTATGACACATCCAGAGATTATTCCACACAGCAGTATGCCAGAGCCCCTTTCACTACGAAGATGGGGCAAGCTAAGGCGTTAAAGGAAGCCAGGATAAGGAGACCCATGAACGCGTTCATGGTTTGGGCAAAGGTGGAGCGCAAGAAATTGGCTGATGAAAACCCTGATCTTCATAACGCGGACTTGAGCAAGATGTTAGGTAAGTCTTATTCATTATCCTTTTTTTTTAATTATTGGACGTGTTGGTTCAATTTTTCGACATCGAAACGTGTTAACATATTATACCTACATAGCTAAAAATAATTAATAGTCTAAATAGGAACAAGGATAACTATTGAAATATAAAGGTATTTAAAATTTAAATCATAGGTATTTAAAGTATTATACGTATATAGATTTAGACAACACAAAGCAACTAAAAACTATTTAATAACATACGTGATTTTTTCTGCACCACTTGTTTTGATTTAAAATGTATTTTAAATTTCGAAGAATAGACAAAGTAGAACATGATATTGCATCATATGGAAACACTGTTAACTATCGATCCTCTTTTTATTCTGACCTTTTATTTATACATATTTTTCTTTTTAAAGGACATTAGGAATAACCAAATAGCGTTTGGTGTTTTTAAACTATTCATGTTTTTATTACTTTTAAAACGGGAATCCATATAACTACTTACAAGGATATTAAAATTTAAAGGAAAAACAAAACTCGAAAAACGCATGGACAATTCAAAACGTATTTACAAATGTGCCTACAAACTTAAACGCTATAAGCTGATTTAGTATTATAACCCTAATTTAGTATTATAATCTAAAACTAACTCAGTTTCACCAGCCAGCAGTCTTTAACTGTATAAAAGTTTGCTAAATCGAAAATAAAAAAAAAATCAAAACTAATTCTTAAACCATAGACAAGACCCGTATCATGAGTCAGCGGAACTAGCAATCTTCACTGCAGGCGATTTGAAATTCAAATGTACGAAACGACCAGTTTGAAAAATTCTTAACCATGTTTCTATCTCCTTACGCCACCTTATTAGCATAATATTATTGTTATTATTATACGATGCTTAAGTTTTTTTTTCCTTAACCGTTTTGTGTCAAAATTTAATAACCTGTCAGTTCAAAAATAAAAACACAAACCGCATAACAATTTTGACTAAATTACCTATAGTATACAAGTATGTCAACCCTTTGATGGTCTTTTAAAAGTACGTTAAGGTCTGCGTCTACATAGTTTGAACATCCGATAAAATGTGGTTCAATTACTCAAAATGGCTTTCGAAATACGAGAAGGCTAGAAAAAGGCCTATAGTACCTACTTCCTAATCAAGGATCCAACTGCCCTTGCTTAACTTAGACATCACTTACGGTTTTCCACCGCTGCAAAGCTGAGAGCGCTTTATATTGTTTAATTAGTTCTGTACTAAAAAGGCATACAAGATTTTCAACGGCATATTAAAAAAAAGTAATGCCACGCCTGTAATCTCCGAAGGGGTAGGCAAAGGTATGGGGTACAGCCCCTCGTTTCACTTACGTTTAATTCTCATGGAGTAGGTGGTGAGCTTATTGCCATGAACTGGACACTGGGCAGACTTCGAGTCAGTACTAGAAATTCTAAATTAGAAAAACATAATAGTCTTCCACACGGGATTTGAATCCAGGTCCAGTTGGTAATAGCGCTTGCATCCGCTCAACTAACGAGGCAGTCACATGGCATACCTATTAGGCATCATTTGTAATAATATTCCTACAATAGTTACTTATTTTTATAACTATGCAATTTATGTATTTTATTTAGTAGATACTTGACATAATCCATGATGTTTTAACGGC
>DWDT01003235.1:0-12574 GCA_018245595.1 Microceris scylla | reverse complement strand
TATGCTCCTGCGTCCGCGCAATTTTCGTAAAAAGGGGTCCAAAGTTTTGGCATCACGTATTAATATATAGATACATTGGGGTAACTTCGCATATGGCCGTATGATTATAAGCGGGAGGTAGAGCCTGTTCTATTATAACTACAGATAAACTACATGCGAGTATGTAAAATTGATAAAATATACCTTGAGCAGTATACATTCCTTCTTACAGCCACTTCATCTACGACTATTAGCATCTTAAAATTGTGTATTTATACTAAATGCGCTACATAAACAAACCACAAAGACAGCAGATTTGGAAACTACATTTCAAGTACAGTAAGAACAAATTTGCGCTATAGTTTATGATGTTTGTATTATTTTTGTTACGTACGTGCAAGTTGGTGCGACAAGCGACATATCTAATTAAAGACCTAATTTTGAAATCACGATCAGACCGTTGAGGCCAACGCTGTATTGACTTTAGTGATATACTGTATGTCTCTTTACCTTTGTACGTCCTGTTCTGTCTCTTTTACACTACATTTATATATTTTGTTATTCCTCATGCTTTAATGTTAACTTGACCACCATTTATGCGTATGACATAACATCGCGTATGTAATTCACCGAAGGTATAGGCACAGGAGTGTAGTACACTCGCACAATTCAACAGTTGTGTTGTACATCCTACAATGGAATGTGGGGTGGCCCCTATTTTCATACACCGGGCAGATTTATTTATTTATATACTCTTTATTGCACACCATATAGGGGCATAACAAAGGGCGACCTTAATACCTAGTGGCATTCTCCATCAGTCCATCCTTTGAGAATAGTACAACTCAAAAATAAAAAGGCAGGTGCTAAAGAAAAGAAAAGAAAATTGAGACACATATAATAGTACAATATTGGGGGTAATTTACAGATTACGTCTAGATTATTAATTTTACGCTGTAGAACGGAATTTTACGTTAGAAAAAGTCAAAAGTAATGTACCTGAGCGAGGATTGAACCCATTAGCTCTTTATCGGCAGCCGCGCAACCAAATCAACATAGGATTCATAATCAAACATTTCAAAATATACACAGACAATTTATGCACCATTGTTTATGTATTGTAATGAGTAGGTAATTAATAAGTGGTACTATTTGTAGCATAGAGTTTAGGTAACTATCCCTTCCAGTATTGTATGATGACAATGAGAACCAATTAACATAAAATGTAAATACAAGTATTGTAAATAAAACGTAGTAATTGTGAAAGATTTGAGAATATAACAGAACAAAGTATCATAATGAGGAAAAGTCCATTTTCCGGTGGTCATAAAAGATTCATACGGCAGTATGAGGACGTGCGGGTGTCCTCGTCTTTCCTCTGTGCCTTCCTCAAATGTATCCGCAGAATTTTAATGTTACTAGAAATTTCCGCCAACTTACCACGGTTGATGAGTGGACTAACAAAACATTTTTGAGTTGTAGCTGTCATTTTTTTTTTCATGAAAGCACTTATTTTTTATTGCAAGGGCTATTAGCCTTGCCGGCCATTATAACGTGGATGTTTATGAAAAGCCATAGAAACCATCGAAAGCAAGTCGATGCACGTGTGTAGGTACTACGCAGCTTTCACGAGTATCTTCTTCCGATGATTTTTTTTTTTTTTTTTTTTTTTTTTCCAACCCATTACAATTCCACTGCTGGAATACGGGTCTCCTCTCACATTGAGAGGGTTAAGGCCATAGTCTGCCACGCTGGCCAAGTGCGGGTTGGCAAACTTTCACACAACTTAGAAATTTTTTTCTAAGATGATAGCAAGTGATATTTAAACTTAAAACTTGACACTCGATGCTCTGCCTAATTCTGCCTACATCGTTAGGAACTGGCGTGTTGTTATAATAATACTTGTTAACCAAACGACTCCAATATAAATGATAACTATACATAGTTTTATCTACTTTTACAAGTCGTCCATACTCGTGTTACTAATCCTTAAACAGAACGTCCTTACGTTCATAATTCCAAATACAAGCTCTAGATCGAAACACATTTATTTTGAGAGAACTAAATTAGGCTGATGCCATTGAAGGTTGTATAACTTTATGTAGCATAGGGTAGTGATCCATTGCCGAGTTTGACAACTAATACCGACATTGATCAGCTAGTGGCTTTAATAATAATTTAGTTTATTGAACTGTTGGTAAATCAATGTATAACCTTTTAAACTGTAATTATAATGCTCTTTTAAATTCATATCAAAATAATTAACGGAAGCTCGTTCCTGTATTTTTATAATGGCTGCTTGATCAGAATCATTAAACGTAGTGTATGTATATTATATGACGAAAAGTGGCTGGCAGCAGATGGAACCGATGAGCTGAAGATCGAGGTCAAAAGCGTAATATGTCCAGCGCTTATGTCCAGCTCTTATGTCCAGCAGTGGACGGAAATAAGCTGATAACGAATGGATGAAAAAAAATTAATATATTGCTTATAGTACAAACAGTTTGACCGGCTAATAGATCATCGTCCCTAACGCTGAAAACGCGATTATTCAGCCGCTAATTATCTGGAATGCCGCCGGGCAGCAATAAATCAGGCTGGGGCGATATAGTTATCGCCAACGTCACAAGCCTTCAAACATTATCGCTACATTGTCGCTATCGGCGTTGCGATCGTACTACAGCCTCAAGCGTTGCTATAAAGGTCGTCACAGACAGAGCTATAATATATTTTATAGCACGACTTATTATAATATGTCATCTTCATCTCATCTCATCTTCAGCCTATCTCACTCCACAGCTGGACAGAGGCCTCCCGAAAAGAAAGCTTATGCCCGTAATCTCCACGCTGGGCATGCGGGTTGGAGATTTCAGGGCACAGCTTTTCGCAACGCCGACTCTGCTGCCTGTCGGCGGCCAGGGCATTTAGCCGTGCAGGTGAAGTTGGCTTGGGATCCTGAGATGGTGGTTGGAACCCCTCACACCCCATTATGATATATAACAACATATTTCTATAGTAACTTCCCAGTGCCCACACACGTAGTTATGATATGTAATCACTTCTTACCTCGTCAGTATATGTAGGTATGTGAAGAAATATAGAAATACATATCTCGGTATAGCAACAAATATTATTGCGTAGATAACGACCGCAGATACATATTACAGCATAGCAACCGTTGCTATTGCTAATTGCTACAGCATAAAATTAAAGCGCAATATATTAAAATATATTACAGCTCCGTCTGTAACGACCTTTATGAAGTGTCGCTGGTTAGTGAACTAACGACAGTATACAATAAGTAGCACTAATCGTGTGTACATTTCGCTGAACAAAAGGGCATTGACTTTGAAATAGTCACAAATAAACGTTTTCAAAACGTTCACGAAACAATTATTGCGATGAGCGTTTTTGTTACTTAATTTAGTCTTTTTTAGTTTAGTTAACGACGTAACTTTACGTTAGTTTTACTTCAACAAAGATTTTTTAGTTACAATAAAAATTGTAGGCAAAAATTATATTTAGGTATACCTGTCATGATACATGTGTGTGTACCGTGGAAAACTTCATTCTTAAAAACGCAACATCACGCCTGTAATCCCCAAGAGGTAAGCAGAGGAGTGTAGTATACCCCACATTTCACCAGTTAAGTTTAAGTCCTACAATGAAATAGATCATGACACTTGGATTTTTTTCTTCAAATAAATCTTGCACGAGTCTTGCCGCATCTTACACCAACCTTAACTAAACTTGATGCTTGTCACTTCTATCACATTAACAGATCTATAGACAAAATAGTCTCAAACAAAGCAATGTGTACAATAGGCTATTTCAACAAAATCCACTTTACTACACAGCACATCAATGAAGTGAGCTATTTCCGAGTCAGTGCACTATACGGGACGATCAATCACGGGGCGTAATTCCACTCATTCAACGCTGGCTTCCTATAGAAAATGATACGCCAGCTTGGCAACACAGTCGCTCCCAAAAGTGGAAACACCAATCGACATGGTGACGTCACGTTATTATTTAACGAGGTAATGCTAAAGTACTTCATGTAGAATATGTAAGGATCGTTATATCTTTAACAAAATATACACTTAACAAAATATACAAAAAATAGCCCAGAAGAGAAGCTCCTCCGTAACACTCTTCTGTCACCAAAAACACAGTCTTGTGAAATACTATCGCGTCATTTGGCAGGATTGCGCCTAGCAAGTAGGGGATAAGTCCATGTCTTCTACGAAGGAAAGCTATTAAGGAACCTACTAGGTTATTGCAATTATCGGAAACAATGAAGAATAATGAAAATCTTTCATAGTAAGTCATTGAATCCAAAACACACTATCCCCGGTTAATGATCACCGAATAGTTATACGCGGTTACATGAAAAGCGTAAAACCTTTCACATATGACATTACATTGACTGTTAGTTCCCTGTGTCAGGGAGCCGTTCGCTTTGACATTCCAATATCACTTCGGCATTCCAATATCACTTTGGTATTCCAATATCACATCGACAGTCCACTATCCGTCCATTCGGTGGATTTCAATAAAAGAAACAAGAAACCGCCAACCAATATCCATTATTAAATTAAACCCACCACGGGCGAGATGTTATCAGTGCTCCAAAGTTTGCTTTACAGGATGTACAGAGTACCCTTTACCAATTTTCTAGAGAGTTCCATTCGGTGAAAACTAACATATCGTTTGTCTGATAAATGCGATTCAAAGAAACCGTCCACGTATGAAGGTCTACATCAAACACGAATAAGAAATGTATTTACTTGATTACACCATACAAATGAGTCCGTTTACATAGCGAGAGGGAAAGATGTGTATACAGTGTTTATAGTTATTTTAAAGGTAATTTATATGAAACTTTATAAATAACAATTAAATAATATTAGAAATGCCATTGAAAGACCGCGAGAAACAGCTTTGCCTTTAACCCTTATTCTCATCAATACGCAGTTGTTAGATTTTACCGAAGATAAGGTATTATAGTAACCATAATTGACAGTTTCGATAATACTTCTTTATCTATAATTTACAAACTGTCCTAAAATGAAAACTGGCAGTATTAAGGTTATACTAATATTAAAATTTAAAATTTATCCTATAGATGAATTAGTACGTATTGAAGAACAAACAATTGAGTTACCAAAACTGACTATTATGACCTTAGCAAGAAATTAATGGAATCTTTGTGTCACGTGCGATAATGTGTTGTATATAGATAGTTATATACAAGCATATACAGCTAAATACCTGCACATTTATTTACTAAGTTCTCAATGGATTGCAAATTATTACCCAAATTCCATTACCCGAATTACAGGTCAACGATCGCCATTCATATGCACTTCATTGTATGTATTTATTTTTCTTAATTCACATCCATTCCTTGGTTAAGGCCGTGATCCATTTGCGAGACGTGGAAAAGTGCTATTAAGTTTCTCTATAGTTAAACAATTCTAACGATCTAACTGAAGTGTCTAATTGTCGATGCATTAAGACTGAAGCATAATAATCGATCAAATCCTACGAAGGGAGAAGAAGTTGGTAGCATGAACATTAGAAGAACATGCAGTGTAATTTTTTGGGTCAGCAAACAAGTGATTAACAGTTTGCTCGCTGACTCGCAAATGGATCACATTTGATAATAGACACAACTGTGAGAAAATTCACATACCACAGATAATATAAACGAACACAATACAGATAAGGCTTTTTATAACAACATTTCTAATTTTCAATCGAATGTGTCTGCACATACAGTGTGACTTTTAATAAATTAATGTATGTAGATTTGCATTGCCAATTAATTTTTTACAACATTTTTTAAAGTATATGTCGATTTTAGCGACATGTAGTAAAAGAATTAGTGATCCCATCCGACCTACTATGTAGATCGTTCCGAAAATAATTTCCGAATCTGACACATGTCTATCTCTTTAATTTCGATATGTGGTCCTTGGCATCTGATGTACGGGGAGAGCTATTTTAGAAATATGAAGGAGATGGTGTAGATAACATATTAATTAAATTTCTATATAATAATACAAACTAAATCGGATGTTAGCTCGACGGATTGGAAAAGTCGAAAATATAAGTTAAATTTACTATAAAAGGTACAATACAATTACTTATGTATTATGCTTAAAGTAATCGACATAGCCCAAAGGATTAGCAAGCTGAAGTGGGCTGGTCACATCTGTCGCAGAACCGAAAGCCATTGGAGCAGACCTGTTCTGGAGTGAAGACCACGACTTGGCAAACGTAGCGTAGGACGCCCTCCAGCTAGGTGGACGATAGGTGACGATATACTCAAAGTGGCTGGCAGTGGTTGGATGCGAAGAGCTGAAGTGGCGTGCCATTGGAGAGGCCTATGTCCAGCAATGGACGGGAATAGGCTGATGATGATGATTATGACGATATGCTTGTTTTAAGTACCAATTAATTACAAAATGTCGGAAAAACATTCAATACACTATCGAAATTCATGCAAAAATGAAAGAGTTTTACAAGGTGATACTCTAGCACCTGCAAAAATCAAACATTAGATTTATGATAATCCAGCCGCATCTGAGATGCAGACGCGTCGCATCTGCAATGCTATTAACCGGTTATAAATTTACATCGCTCATTGTCATAAAAGCTCCTGCGGATGGAAAGCGAACGACGATAACAAGTCACTTTCACCCAATCAAAATACGCAAACAAACCTCCATAAAGTCTAGACCCGCCACTTTGATCGTGTTGTCACACTCACCCAATGATAAATAAACATAAGATCGAAAGTGACACACATACAGCGTGGTGTTAGTGAGGCAGAACTGCCTACTACGTAATGTTCACTCACGTTGATATTCTACGCAGCGTATCCATTGCTTCGTGGAAATACTTAGATGATATAAACACTTTAACATAAGTAGCAATGGATATATGATAAACTTTATAATTTTGCAACATGTTCGCTCATTGAGTTAATCTCGAATCTTAAACGTGCACCTTATATTAATGGAACAAAAGTCCCTATAACTTAAGTAATTTAGAGATGCTAAGTATATTATGAACACTATGCCGTTGAAATAAAGCTTATAATACAATGTCCTCGTGTGAAAGTCAATACGGAAGACGCGTACTACGTCAACTGTGATATTCGATTTGACAGATAATCATAATACACGTTCAATTACATTAGGGTGATAGACATCACTCGAAAACACGTCTCAAACACCAAACAAGTCTCAAACTAGTATAGCATTTCGTCCAGGATTCGCTTGCGCGAGCAACACGATTGCATTAATGTCTGCCGCTAAGCAGCAATACTTGAATAACTATTCAGGTATTATAAGTGTGGTAGATAGATGATCAGAGAGAAAACTTCCCAACGTAACTCCCTGAAATAGCAGCAATTCTTCAAGAAGGACTATACTATACAAGTATGATCTGTAGCAATATCTGTATAATATGCTAGATACTTATAATATATTATAATAATACAAAATAATAGATTCGGAAGGCCCAGGACCGGAAGGAGTGGCGCCGATTAGGGGAAGCCTATGTCCAGCAGTGGACACATCTAAAGGCTAACGATGATGATGATAACAATACAATAGATTCCGACAAATAGAAAGTTTCAGACATTCAACGGTCTGGTCAATATCCTTCTATTGATTGACATTTTGTTTCTTTAGAACAATGCTTGGAGAGAAACTTGTCAGAAAAACAATGGATTTAACAGTCGCCTTAATTAGCGACCTATAGAAAAATAATTATTAAACATTTTAGTCGCAATGGTCGTAAAACTAGAGTGGGTACACACCGGAAACACGAATATTGAGATGGACGTGTGATAATAAAGGTTAGAATATAGATACCATCACAGGAACATCGAGATAGCCACGAGCGACGACATGAGGATATTGTTTGACACGGTCTGGAGATGTTGTCACCAGATATGGGAATCGTAGGAAGAAAGTAGTGGACATGTTGGGTATGACTGGAAGGAATAGTGAGATGTAGAATGATTGGTCGCAAAGACAATGATTGAATATCTAAAGGATAATAAGAACTGGACCCATTCATTCCTCTGTTTGGTATTCCTCTCTAGTTAGTTCTTACTTGACAACATTAGACTTATCAAGCAACTATGAAAAAGTTTCGAATTTTTCATAGTTGCTTATTTTTCGATATAAGGTTGCTTATTTTTAGATATATAGATTCTTAGATTTATTTTATTTTAATAAAATTGTTTATTAAAAGTTATATCTATAGTGAACAATAAATAAATAATCACTCATTCATTATATTAATATATTTAACGCGATACATTAAAATCAACGTTTCACGAACAATGCTCTCAAGGAGACAAAACTACTAAAATACACGTTGTTTTCGCATAAAACCTGATACCCACTCGGTTGGAAGTCGGAGATCGGGTGTCTGATTACAGAACACGTGAGTCGAGATTTGAACAATATAATCTCTAAATGTTCGGTTGTTAAGTACAAATTCACACAATAACTATTCGTATCTTTTGCTAATATTATATGTTTGTAATTGCTATGTATAAACCAGAGATAAAAATCAGGTTAGAACTTTTTGTAATGGATTATTAATCCACAAATATTCATCCATGCACGGACACATGCAGGAATATTCACACACGCACACACACATGCAGAAATATTCACACGTGCACACACACATCCCTAAACATTCACCACACAAACGCAATACATTGTAATGCCAACGTTGATGACGCCATCAAACTGACATGGTTAATCAACACATCCTCAAAGCAAACACAAATATTTGTATCAAGAATTGAACCCAAACAGCTGATTCGGCGCTCGATAGCAAAGTGCCACGACAGCGCCAATGATGCGCGTCGAGTATTACACTTAACAGGGAAGAACCTTGGACCGTACGAACGTAAGGTTATAATTTAGTACACAAGCATAAACAATTCATTCAAGGTCAAAACGATTTATGCCCATTAGTACTCCAATAATCGTAGATAATAAATACCCACTGATGTCTGCACATAACAATATTATTTGTTATGGGCAGACATCACCTCCTGCTGGCCACCTGCATAATTATATAAGGTATTTCAAGATAATTAATTGCCTGCATTTATCACTTCCCGCGCATATTTTAGCCATGAGTAAAATTACGTGGATAAATATATACATACGTATGTATATATCCATCATGGAGTAGGTGAACGGCGGAAGCCATATAAAAACTGAACTTGATTTCCGGCTGCATGTTCCACGTGGTCAATTAAGCGGGAACCAATTACCACAGGTAGCCAGCAACAGTAGGTATCTCAACTACTAAATTAAAATTAATTTTGTACATGACAATGAAGGCAGATTTTTTCTAATTTCTAGGACCGAGTGAAAGTCAATTTTATTGATATGACTACCTAACTGACAATGGTTTGGCTAGAAACCCACATTAAATTCCTGGCTGGACAGATAGGAATATAAAAAGTTTTATGCGATCTGCAGATTGGTGAAATCGTCTTTATATTTTCATTACACTCACGAGATAGAAAATTCTAAACATGGCGTATCAATGAGAGGTATATAAATGTTCCCATTTTACACTGTAAAGATTTTTAACATGATTATTGTATATTGTATATTAAGATTCATTCATCACAAGGTGCGACATTATGGTATAAATAAAATGCGGGTAGTTCGGTAATTACACGTTCGGTCATTTTGAATTTAACGAGTCGACAATGGTTCTCAAACTTTTCACTTATTTATCGTCGGGCTATTTATTGGCAAACAATTTACTCCAGTATCGGCACTTTACTTCGCCATTAAACTTCTTTGTCATATAAAAGATATTGATTAATGGACGCTCTTTGTTGACGCAGCGGCGGAGTGAGTGAGAGTATCAACGGAGTGCTTTGTTCATTTTTCACCCCGACGCCTGCAAAATTTCAAAGCGTGATCGACGCGAAGTGATTTTTATGTTGTTATGTACAATAATAATAATAATGATGATAAGGGGGAGACAAGGATTTGGTTGTTGATCTAATAACTCTAATATATTTTTTTATTCCAAGATACCGAAGTCGCCAAAGACCTTAAAGAGCTGGGGGTTCCCGACTGGTCAGATAGGGCAAAGAATAGGGAAGAATGGCGTACTTTGATGTGGTAGGCCAAGATTCACTTCGTGTCGCTGAGCCAGCGCAGTTGTAGTATTAATAGTAGTAGTATATTTTTTATTAATAGACATGATTGATAGATTTTTGAACGGCCGCTCAATGGAAAGCGATGATACATCCTACAATCCTTAGAAAAAGCCTCGAGCATAAGGATCCATGAGGATGCTTTTCTAAGGAAAGAAAGCCTATTTGCCTTTTCTTTAAAGAATCCCGGCTTATATTTAAATGGGTAATAAACGTTCCACTTATGGCTGTGCTGATAAGAAAAATAATATGCAATATTTTTAACAGACGGATATCGAACCTAAACCTATCACTTCAGTTACAATTCTAATATTACCTACCTCCAAACGTAAGCCTCAACAAATCATAACAGCTATAAATCCAAGTTCTCATACATACGGATGTTTCCTATTGTTTTGAAATTTGATGTTAACTGAACATGAAGTTAAAAAAACACATATATATATATAGTCGATTTCGAGTTTTTAATGCAAAAAAAATTAAGAATGTCTTTTGTGTGATGGTTGCGTGTGAAAAGGTTATAAAAACAAGTATTTTAATTAGACATATAACTAAAAAAATATTATTTATTCGAATCGCGGGGCAGAGAAAATTGTATATCTGAACCCTCTTCAGCGACACCAAGGTATCGCAGGACACGACTAAGCCCTGAGTGTCCAGCAGTGTACTTAAACAGGCTGATGCTGATGATGATGATAATTAAAAAAAAATGCGCAACCAAATAAATCCTTCAAAAGCCAAATACGTTGCAATATTTTATTTTTCTTTTTATATCGTGATGTAAGAGCGATGCATTTAACCCTACCCCTCTCCCCGCCTCCCTAACCTAAACTAAACTAACCTAACTTAACCTAACCGATGACAGCTAACTGATGTTCAAAATGTACAAATCATTTATGATTGACAGTTTCGATAAAAAAAAAACAAATAACCTAAAAGAGCGGTAAAAGTTATGCTAATGAACAGCTTGTTATATTTCTAACATAATAAATATAGGTATATACTTAGAAAGTATTTGAGTTAGGTCTCGAGAGCACAATGCGCTAATAACTGCCACGCGACTACGCGAGGAACGAGTCTAACTTTGTCTTGCGAAATAGTTAATTCATGAACCTTATGAACTACAATACAACTTTATTCGTAATTAATAATAAATAAATAAATTTGTCATATATTTATCAAGGTGATTATATAACATGTAAAAGGCATTACGTGAGGTACCTACTCGTGACGATTTTTAAGGACGTGTCGTCTAGTTTTGCAGAAATCGGCGGAAACTCATAAAACATAGGTGAGGTTAGCTGGTACATATGTATATAATCATGTATATAAACACTCACGAAACGTTTAATAAAAAAACATTTACTTCGATTTTGGTATTTAGTATTATGTAGTTATATACTATTCACGGTATTCAAGATATAAAGACAAGACAAGGAAAAATATTTTACTATCATTGCAAAATATATCATCGAATAATTATTATCATTAACCTCGGGAAATCTCATTTTTCCGTTCTAATGAGCGCGTGCATAGTACCTATACTGCCCGATATTATTGTATACTATACCAACAATGTTATCACTTAAAACTAGCGAAGACCAATGAACATAATTTATTCGAATTACACCATTACGGTAGTCGGTCAAGTCTAACTAGCACAGTATATAAACATACATAGCCGGACTATGTTATTAGGGCGCATACATAAAGCGCACGACTTTTGACACGACATTAGTCGTTGCTAACTTTAGCACGTCTCACTGCCGGGCGCGGATCTCCACGATATCTGTGGGAGAACTAAAATATATTCCGCCACGTTGTTCCAGTGCGAATTGGCGGCGACATTCGAATTTAGGTTCATGTGATAAGTGTGTGTGCTAAGCAATAACATGTCGAAATGTAACGCGTTTTAATGCTCTATGATATTTACATTCATAAAGTAAAGCATTTGTTCGAATAACGGCGTGAAACTGCAAATGTGGAATGTTGTTTGTTGAATAATAATTTCAAACTGTGAACGCTCGAATTCACTTGATGTAAGTATTCTTCTTCATCTCTTATTTTTAAAATAAACGTAACATTACGGCTGTCATCCCCGAAGGGGTAGGCAGAGGAGTGTAGTAGTACACTCCCACGTTTCACCAGTTACGTTTATGTCCCATGGAATAGGCGGTGAGACTACTAAAAATTTTAAAGTAGAAAAATCCAGTAGTACCCCCAACCCGGGATTTCAACCCAGTACCTCTCGATCGGCAGTCACGCATGCAACCACTGGACCAACGAGGCAGTACTTTTAAAATAACTTAATGTAACGATATATTTATAATTAAATCGTGTCCTTGAATTGTCTCATTGCAAATCCTGAAC
>DWDT01003234.1:0-12578 GCA_018245595.1 Microceris scylla | reverse complement strand
TTTAACCTCCTGATGCTAAATACAATACAATAATTACTGTACACGAAAAATAATTGAATAACACAGCTATAACGCTGCTAATGTGCGTTAGCGGCAGAAATAAAAACGATTGTATTTGTTACCGATTTTTCAAAAGCTATCTGTCAAATACGTAATTTGACACTGAACTGCTTATTTGTACAAAATATAAGTAAAATCTCAATTATGTTGTTGATTAAAAATTACAACTGATAATATTTGAATGGATAATTTATTGTCACTGTTGTAATAATGAGCGACAACAGAAGAAATCGAGCTGTTGAGGTTAAAACGGCGAAAAACAACGTGACACTTTCGCGGGTGTTTTGTTTTATTGCAGCTCGGACCGCGGCGGGAGGGCTCTCTCTTTGCACAAATATCAGGTAACTGACGACCCGCGCGACATCTACTATCGTTTGTATTCAGAAATATTTCACAGCCAAATCTTAAATGCGGATTTTAAACTTGTGTCATCTCCAAATGTGCTTTATCAAAATGGCGTCAAAAATTAGTTTTGGTAATAAATGTATAGGTAGTCTATAAAATTACATCTGTACACATGAATAAATACAAATTTGTTCTTGTTATAAATAATTGATCCCTCAGTGTATTAAACCACATTACTGCATGATAATATTTGGATGCATTTATCACCGTCAACCTGCTATTGACGATCTGCGAAAGGCTGCGATGCTCGATGCGACAAGACGAGGACAGGGCGCGATGGCGCTCATTGGGGGAGGCCTATGGCCTAAGTCCATTTAAGAAAAGTTAAAGGCTATTTGCCAGGGTATACAAGAGTGGCTTTGCAGCCATCGTAAATACGCCTTTAAGGACATTTGCGAGGAGTATCAAGCTGGTAGATCTAAACCGGATGATCAGAGCTAAAATAAATTCTTAATATCAGGTAACCAGTATGTCATTTTGGTATGTAAGCTACAAAATTTCAATAACAGTTGCATATCTGGACATCGTTATGTACCTACAATGTAAAATCAAATATAAGAAATATTCGCTCTGGAACAGACCACAAAATTCTTAAAAATTATTAAGTTAAATGAAATCTATTCAGTACATGTATAACCGACCTAGAAACGAATCTGAAACCCTATGTAAGTTAGGTCAGCAAAGCCACTGTTACTCGTGTATATGTACGTAATGCGCCGTAAAAGTTTTTAACGAAATACATATGTTTTCAACTGCCTGTGTTACATTTTATAACAGTCACGGTATATAATAATTATGTGTATAAAAGTCTAACTTTCTGTAATATCACATAAAAATAAGCGATATTTAATCACAATGTGTCGATATTTTAATAACCTCCTGTTGTCCTCTGCCTACCCCGTAAGTAATCTGAAGTGGCGAGAGAATAATAGTACACAATATTGCAACGGTTTTGGTCGATCGATATAAAATATAATTGGTTCACTTTTTGCCTATCATCAACAGCGCGCGGCTAGCGGTCGCCACGCAACGGTACCCGATATAGGATAGCTAATGTTGCCACACGAACTGTTGTAAACGAGACACGCTCTAGAAGACGTCTCTATCATCAGCACTTTATCTCCAACAAGTTTATACTTGACTATATGGCAGAGCTGTGTTGTTGCCAGGTTTTTCCCATTGTTGAAATGATTTGGCCAAGTGCAAGTTAGTTATAACTACCTCCATTGATACAATTGATAACAAAATATTTACGTTTATCTATTTAAAGAGCCCCAACATGTTCTAATAGAGATAAGGATGCATCATCTACGAAAAACTAGCAAAACAAAATGAAATTTTTAAAATGGGAATTCGACTAATTTCATCATTAAATCTAATCCTGGAAAGAAAGGAATAATACAACCGAGATGGAATTGTATAAATAGGATGGAATATGTTAGTAAAAGTACTCGTAAATACACTCCAATATCAGAATGTCCTGCTGGTGACAACAGTCATGGTGTTCAAAATATCCATACAAGCTTACTGTACTGGCAACACTGGCATGTTCAAAAATAGATAGCGACCGTTATGGTGAGTCTGTTTTGAGTTTAGATAATTTATTACAGGAACGCAACAGGTTCCTGTAATAAAAAATGGATCCTGTTAAAGTTATGCTAATAATGGGCTATCTTGTACTTTAAAATAACGTGTTATTTCGGTAATGTTGAATCATTACCAAAGCTTTTCTCCCTTGGACTTAAGTTTCCATTCATATTGTGAAGGTATGGGGCCATGATCCAGTCAAGTGCTGCGTGACAGAGAGAAAAAAAATATTATGAAGAATTTTAAGCTATGTAGGTTTTTTACAGTGCTTTCCTTCAGGTATATAGGCAGCGATATCAAAACTTTCCACCTAAACTGTTTTACTGACGAGTCATTGACAACTCAAAACATGATTTGAGTTATACCCTATATAATTTAAATAAAGTACCCCACAAATTATTCAAAATATACTTGAGTCAATTGTCAACGGATTTAGGAAAGGGGGTGCTACAATGCGATGAAAACGCGGCTAGAAGGTTAGAGACGAGTGATTAGGCATTTTATAGGCAAGCGCGCTACACCTTAAAATCTCGCTTTCCGTTGTATAATTATAGTCAATTCAGTCTAAGATATTAAAGTGTGCGCAGTGCTATGCACCGCAGTAACATATCGTACTGAATGGGGTATCTGGACGAGCCTGTAGTGTACAGCCAGTCGCCACGCCAATGGTTACCCAATTAGGAAGCCAAGTAACATGAGCTCCCATCGCCTCAATTACTTAACCGACTTGCTTCACCGCTGAGATCAAAGCACACTAAAGATTTTATACGCGGTCAGTGTGATCATGTTGTTATACAAAATGTGCCGTTAGAAAGATTTTTTAACAATTTCGAACAGTTAATAAATCAATGTTATTTAGACGTAAGGCAGAACATACGAATTTTACAGCTAAGTAACAATTTGCATCGAATAGACATGATGTGAAACAGATCCATAATAATATACTGTATTGTAAGTAAAATTTATATCATTCTTTACCTAATGTTATAGTTATAATACGTTTTATTAATTAATTCCTTAGTCATCATCAGCCTGCTTAAGTCCGCTAATGGACATAGGTTTCCACTGGGGAGGTTTGCTTATAATCCCCACGCTGGGTTGGGGATGGCAGAACACGGCTTTTCGCATCGTCCACGCTGCTGCCCGTAACCAACCAGGGCATTTAGCCGTACGTCGAAAATTATGTACGTCCTACTGCAACTGAATTTTGTTATCACTGTTAAGGACACGTCTCACTTTTTGTCCTATATAGGTCCTATCTTCGATTGTTGGGAAAACAGCAAGTGCTATAACGGCCAGTTACAATTTAGTTATATTGCAACGACAGCTCGCAAGTGTGTGATCACCCACCGTCTATCGTATATCCTTCCGCCACAAAACCGCAATGCTCAACGATATATAAGCTTGTTGTTTTGAAAGTCATACCATTTTATATAATGAAAACAATGAGTAAGTTTAAGTTAAGGTATCATTAACGCAATCACTCTGATTAATTGCGAACGGGACCAAATATTCAATTTCAATTAACGTGTTATTAGAAATTACGACTTTTTATTGGACATGTTGAAGGTATTTGAAGAGTTAGTAAATGCATCTCGATTAGATTCACACTAATACTTTCCAGATAATAAAAGCACAATTACGTTTTATGAACACAATTAGGAGGAGAAATGAAATTTCACAAAGACAGTTTTACTTTCTATAAATTTTATTCAGAATTTTATTAATCGATCAATATGAAATTAATATGTACTCGAATGAATATGAAATGAATTTAATTCGTTTAATGTCGTTTGAAATTAATTCAAGTTCTACCACCTATTTTAGCGTACTACACTACTCTTCTACCCACCCCTTCGGGGATAAGACATTTTTTAAGATGCCCCTTTTTTTATCTAATTATGGTCGAAGCATGCAAGATCCCCAACTACTGTGATTTAAAATGCATGTTACCACAGTTAAAATAACACAAATGAAGTATATAGGCTTCATGTGTTACATAACAGCGAGGCTAGACAAACGACGCATCCAGTGGAAGCCAGTTTTCTGCACTGAATTCGACTATTATCTTTGCCTTTTGTCTTTATCTTTTGTCCGGTACCGTGTAAGGTTTCCTCGCGTCACAGCATTCAGACCGTGAACCAGCTTGTGCAGTACATGGTAAATGTCTGACTAGTTTGCTTACCACGGTGTTGTCTGCGTTTGTTATGGAAATGACTAGAAAAAGTTACTTTACTCAAGGCCTCGCTGGTTGAACGAAGATAGCCGTCGCGTGTATGCAATTGAAAATGTTTGAAACTCTAGAATCGGAAAAAAATTAAGAAATTTTGTTCGGTAAAAAAACATCTTTCAATAATTAAGATACCTATACTTATGTGCGTATTATCTCATTGTTGGGCGATTAATAAGACAGTACCTGGATGACCGGGCTTTGCTCGGTATTTTTTTTGGATATTATATTCGGATACGAATTGCATTTTGATTTAACAAATTACATATGAATTCCTACATTAGATAATAATTACATACTGAAATTTACCTTAGTATTCTAATGATATTGTAGCAGGTTTTTATTTCCTAAATATACAGATAAAACGACGTTTTCTAAAAATGAAGCTTGCTTGATCGATTCATCACCCCCGACACTGAATTTCATGAAAATCGTTGGAACCGTTTCAGATCATATATACATATATATATTTGCTGGCGTACTTTGATGTCGGAGGCTAAGATCCACTTCGGGTCACTTAAAAAGGCATCATATTTTACTTTGAAAGGCTTTTAATTGAATTTAATCAAACTGCAACAGAAGTAATTTTCACTTCTCGATACCTACATTAAATAGTTGCCACGTTTCATCCCTAGCTAGGATCGCTAAACAATATCTTTGTATTACAATGCCCTGCCCCTTTCTAAAGAAATAAAAAGGGGATGCCGCTAAAATTTTGGCAGAATACAATACAATATAAGCACAATAGCTCTAACACGAAGTGAGAGTTTTTTCTTGCTAAATGTTATGTGTACTATTAAAAGCATGCAGCTGTCGTGTTCGTCTGTTGTTACGATTTAATAACATAACACTATATAATACTACGCCAGTGTTTCCCCGAAAGGGTAGGCAGAGGAGCATGGTACTCTTACGGTTAAGCTTTTACGTTGTACATATCATGGAAAAGCGGCTGAGCCTATTGTCATACACCAGGCACAGGTTCTCCGTGCTTTTATGGGGTATTTGAAGTTTGAAAAACCCAATAACATGATCAAATATCAAACTTATACAATTATACAAAAGGTATTCCAATGTTTATTTTGCTTAAAGACTTGCTGCTTATGGAGTTAACACAGTCGTAGATCATTCATCAGGTCAGACGAGTACTGAGCAAAACATAGTGAGATAGTGGAAT
This sequence comes from Microceris scylla, assembly GCA_018245595.1. Classification (NCBI taxonomy): domain Eukaryota; kingdom Metazoa; phylum Arthropoda; class Insecta; order Lepidoptera; family Hesperiidae; genus Microceris; species Microceris scylla. The sequence continues at coordinate 7,122 of DWDT01003234.1, read as the reverse complement.
AATTTGAAAGGGGCTTAAATAAGACGTACGTGCGTTAATCTGTTTTTATTAAACAACTGAGAATTCTTTAAGTCCGGTTATCCTATTCCATATATCCAATTTAAAGGATTGTCCATTTTTACCGCTACCTATTTTTACCTATCCACCGACTTTTTTCCTACTCTGTCGTAGTCCAACTGGCCAAAATCCAATAAATAGTAACTATGACATTGTATGAAAATCATGAACTGTATGTACAGACATTGAATAAACGTGACAGAAGCAACTATAGTTACGGCGTGTTAGTGAAATTTTTAAGAGTAATTACGCAAAAATGGTTGAGTAGAGATTTTATACGCAACAATAATAGATTATTATCAGTTTACAGGTAGCAATAACATATTATCATTCATTCGTAGGCAGCAATGACAAATCATTATTACGACGCCTGTTCATTTCTATAACATTGACATTCCGATGTGATATAACAATGGCACATTTGGTGCTGCGCAGTAACCACCAAAATGTGGGATATACCTAAAAGAGGAAAATTAATTTAAGGCATGTGCTCTCCTCCACCTTTATACCTAGTATTGTATGGGCAGATCCAAATTTTAATATTTTTTCCAAAATCTTTCCCATACGCATCTAAAAATCATACAGTGAATAGCGGTTATATATTATGTGGACATGATGTTAATTCTACCAGTAAAATAATAAACAGTCCTCTGTGGATTCAAATAACTGATATCGCGGACTAAATACGCAATTCGATAAAATTTACTTACTTAAATAATGTGACACGATCATGGAATAACAATAAAATAATAATTATTATGATAGTATAAAGCAAGATAAATGTGACATCTGTTAACTGTTACATTTATTTTCCTGTTAAACTGTGTAATACAAATCTATGTCAAATCGATTGAAGTAATAGCCAGCATATAAATTGCCGAACGCACGTTACGTACTATAGTAAAAAAACTGGTATAGCCAGTCCGTTACAAAGAATTTGAGTTCGCAGTGATGGTAATAATCAACTAAAATGTTGTTTTGATCCGATATCATGTGAACTGAGCAAAATTAGATAATAATATTTATACGATACCAGTAATTTGGTATAGTCGCGGACAACATTCAGTCTCTTGTACAAAGCCAGTTTAACGTAACAAGGATACGTTATTTCAATTAGCAATTATTAAATACATATTTTCCATAATAAGAGGTGAAAATTAAGCGCCAGAAACAGCGAGATGTAAACAAAATAGCGCAATACTTTATCATTCGACACCGGTGCATTGCAGTAGCACGACTCGATCGATAAACGAACGCACACAAAAACGTTCGTTTCCCGCCTTTTTTCTTGTCAAAACTTTGTTTGGTTAAATTTAGTTTATAAACAAACACGATCACTTTTTACACTCCTGATTATGCTTTTACGCCGGTTTTATTTTCACGCCATTAATTAAGTCACAGTATAAAACAGACGCGACACTTACTACGCTCGTCGCGTAACTGACGGACGGCCGGCCGGGTGGGAAACGACGGGACGCTAGAGTGCGCGCCCAAACTATAACCTAGCGAATTGTAATAGTAGGGTGAGCGCGTAGAACCACTGCGACCGACAGATGTTCATAAAAACGGGGCGGGTTGTCATTCATTCATGACGACAGGGAATAGTGACACTGATCACGACTTCCGCAAGCTTTCGAGAGCTTAAGAAAACAACATTTATTTCATACAAACTTTATTTAAATCAAAAAATAAAGTCTACAATAATCCTTTACTTTAATATTAATGTGTATAGTTATAAATTTGTTTCAGCTTTATTCAATTCTCCGTTAGCACGCTTCGCTCTGTAACCACCGCGTTACACCCAAGGCTTTATTATTACCCTCCAAAAAATTACGAATTATAATCGTACGTGTAAAACTTAACAGCCCATAACTTAGACCAAATCCATAATGCGTTACACAAAACTGGGTTAACACTAAAATAATACGAGAGTCCCTCGTCCGATTCTAAAAAAAAGTACATGACAACGTACGACGGAACGAAATAATTATTACCTACCTAGATATTCGAACTGTTGAATTCATATTCAACTTGCCTTAACAACATTAAATACCTTATACTTCATCGTAGTATTAAATAATTGACTGTTTGCTTACATACGAGCGCTCGACTCGAATACCACAACCAATGTAAAAGGGACTCCGGTATTGACAAAATTAATCGCACCGAACAGTGCATACGTCGCAATTTCACTAAAAACTTTACACATTTATCTTAACAAATTATATTATATTCCTCTTTTATACCTAAATTACACTGCATATAATTTTTTTTTAATAAAAAATACATAATAATATCTCAATTTATCAAAGAACACTTCACCTATGTTTTGTTGTCTAGTCGGTAACAAATGAGGCACAATATTATTACTATAGTTAATATTTAAAATTTCTCCTAAATGTACTGTGTATAAACTAATATTGGACTGTTACAATGTCACACATTTGTCGTTATAAGTCCAGTCCACTCTTTTACTTTTACGTATGTATTCGTAACTCAAGATTCAATTTAAAACTAAAAATTAATCATTACAATAATAATAATAATAAGGTAATTTACAGCGTCAACAAGAACTGTAGTTGCACAAAACCTTTTTTGGTCTTTATTAAATCAATGGTTTCGTGATCACAATATATTACTTAGACAAATAACAACATAATTTTTTTTATAAATCTCGGGAGATGTAAGCTAATATGAAAGTGCTGGATAAAGTAATATCGTCATTTGGGCAAGGTTGCCACCAACCGCGTCCGAAGATAGACATTGGTTGCCATAAACATCCGGGAACAGATAAGATATGTAAGCAAAGATATAAACTTTTAAGCTATTACATTTAATTAATTTTACTACTAACTAAGTGTCCGGTATAAACACAAAATTCATTTCACAGTGTTGGTTGGAGAATTATTTAAAACACAATAAAGCTTTCTTTAGGAAGTAAGTCATATAAATAGTTCTTTTCCTAAAAGAATAACGGTGACTGCTACCTATATTTGTTTACAAAATATCTATGCCAATATAATTTACAAGAAAAAATTTCGATGCGACTGTACAAAAAATATGTCGTTCATAATATAATTTTTATTTATAACAATACGATTCTTATACATATTTTTTTTTTTGAGAAAAGCACTGTTGGCATAGTATCGACAATTTTCCTATAGTAACATTATATATATAATATATATCATTAATTTGCGAGAACACACCACTCCACACATGTACGTAAACGAAAAGGTTTTAAAAGAATAGTGCCATGACTATTGATTATACAGTATCTGTATAATTGAGAAAAAATTTCATGGGTACATAAAGAACACATCTAACCTATACGATATGTTCGGTCAGTTATTCTATTCATGTAGAACTCGTGTACAACATACGATTCGTACGCCTTCACCAATAATGCTGTTTTATTTATACACTATTATTTTAAAACCCTGTGTACTTTGAAAAATCATGTACAACAATATAATTTTCTGAAACTTACTATGTAGCCTCTAACTCGAGATGACCCCTTAATGAAAATCACATTTTCATATTTGTCTAAAGTTAAATGCAATACGATAGACACTATAAATATAGATAAAATAAATATCTATTTGGGCTAATTTCATCCGCCTGGTCCTCACATACAACTTACATATTAATTATTCAATATAATTTTTTGTACTATCCATTACTTTCGACTGCGACCTACCTTAAGTTTCTTCAGGGGAACAGTAACAGAAAAATTATATGAAACGTAAGGGGAGGCATCGGACAGTCAACGACGGAGTCCCGGAGGGGCGGCCGAGGGGTACGCGCCGCAAGCTCCGCCCGGGGATACAATAAAGAGTAACAACAGAAGCTTAACCGTATACGACACAGTCATCTTTGGATTCATCGCGAACCGAGGATCGGTGCGAGCAACCGCGACACCGACTCCGATACAATACGAAACGTCAAAGAGTACTTTGGCAGTACAAAAAGGCACCGTTGCAACCCCGCACTTTCACAGGTAACACGTCGACTACGCCGCGCGCACGCCGTTCGCTACTTCACCAGCCGTCGCCGCAAACGGTTCCGCAGCGCTAGCGCCGGCGCCCACGGGCCCGATGCGCGTTTGCCCAGCGCGCGCGCCACGCGCTCCGCCGCCGCCTTCGGGGCTTCCGCCGCGCCGGCGGCCGGGCCCGGCGCCTCGCAGCGCGCGCGCTTGCCACCCGCCTCGCGCCCCTCGCGGCCGTCGCGCCGCTGCGGCGACTCGGCGTCGTTGCGCGAGCGAAGCGCGCGCGCGGCCGGCCAGGGCGGCTCGCTCGTGGTGGAGTGCACCTCGGGCTCGTCGGGCGCGCTATCCGCGCGGCGCGTGCGCGGGCGCGGCGGCGGCGCGGGCGAGGCGGGCGCGGCGCGGGTGCGCGCGCGGCGTCTCGCAGCGCCGATGTTCTCCTTCGAGCGTTCCGCGCGTAGGCGCGCCGGCGCCTCCCGCCGCGCCGCCGGGGCTCGCCGCGCCGGCCCCGGGGCGCGCGCCGAGTTTCCCGCCCGCGCGCCCGTAGCAGCCCCCGCGCCCACCGCGCCGCGAAGCTCGCGCGCCACTCCGCCGATGCTTCTCGTGATCTTTTGTCCGAGAGGAATAGTCGGCAAGTTTTGCGACCGAGTCGGCCGCGCGATGGTCCGTCGAGCTTCTTCTACTTCGAAGAGGGGCGGCTCAGGTGCAGAAGTCAGCGCCGGGATGGATGCCGATGGAGGCACTCGTCGCGGTTGAGGACGCGTCTCTGTCGGCGATGGCCTGTCGGTACGCGGGAGCGGCGGAGACGCAACCGAGGGACCCCGCCGGTTTAAAATAACCACTCGTTCGAGAATTGGGGGACGTGCGCGCGAAGTGGTCTGACGCGTGTGCGGACGTTGCGGTACCTCTGGCTCATGATGAGAGCGCAACACGCGATCGTTAGGCGCAACGACGGATGCATCACGTCTCACCTCTGTACGCGGTCGGCGGCCTCGCGGTCTCGTCGGGCCTTCAGTGGGAGAACTAGATGACACTTCGTTGATCTGAATGTCGACGTCATCGATGTCTGTACGTCCAGAGTCTTCCTCGACAGCGGGCGCATCGCCCCCTGCACCCGCATCGATGCGCTCGTCGGTTGAACGCAGATGTTCGTCGGCGAGATCCTCCGCCGCGCCGGGCTCGGGCAGCGCGGTTGTGGGCGGCGGTGAGGGCTCTCGCACTTCCGACGGTGCTCGGGAGCGGCGGCCATTGACGATCTCTTCGTAGACTTCGGAGAGCGTATTTACGACACGGCTTCGATTAAGGAGGCGGGCCATAAAATATGATTCGGCAGGGTTTCCGTAGTTGCAGATGGCGTCGCTCTCGACGGCGTCGTCGTCGCGCGGCGACTCTTCCTGGAGCCCAACAGAAAAGCGGCCGTCGAGAGTGGCGCAGGGCGGCAGCGGTGTGCGTTCAGGGTCGTCGGGCGCCGGCGCCGGTGCCGGCTTGTCCACGTCAGAGTATCGCGTCATGATAGTAAGGCCGTTCTGAGGCACCTGACGCGCTTCACTGTCCGTGGGCACATCGGCACGGGGCTCCTCAGAACGACTAGGAGGCGCGGCTGGAGCCGTGGGTGTCACCGCGGGAGCTGTCGACTGCTGCTTCTGGGCTGTAGTTCGTGAACGCAGCACTGTAGCCCTAGGCGGACCCGGTGGATCTAACATCAATGTTACTACAGATGTATTGTCAGCCCTCATTCTAGTGTTAGACCATCTACAAATCAAGATAAAAATGTGTTTTAAAAATAAGGAAATGAAATACAACAGGTGTATTGATTTAAAATATATTAAACTTCAAAATCCACAACTCTTCATAATTAAATTCAGAAACATAAAACAACAAGTAGATATTTGCAACACCCATTTTTAACTGGCCGAAAATTGAATATTTTTAAAAGAAATTCACAAAGAAAAATAAATTACCTCCATTAACCTTGATTTACAAAGAACAAAAGTTAAATATGAATCTGATGGTTTTATATTGTGGCTTCTAAGCAACCAAATTTAATTTTAAATCTACCTAATTTATTCTTCACGAAAAAAAACTAGTCTCTTGCCAACCTATTACATAACATGTAATACAAAATATATACATATAAAATTGGTACCTCTCAAGAGCATGATCCACCAAGCTCTTGGATGGATTGAGCCAATCTCTTGGTTGAGTCCCAGCACCTCCAACTAGCGCGGCTTCATTATGGCGTTCTGTCGCTTGCACTAAACTGACAGCACCTTCTGGAGATATCATGTTCCATAAGCCATCTGTGCCAAAAATGAGACACCTAAAAGAAATACGATAAATATTAATATTAGTTTTAAACTTTCATTCCCCTGTAATCCCCGAAGGGGTAGGCAGATAAGTGTGGTACACCCCCCAGTTACACCGTTACCTTTAAGCCCCATGGAATAGGTGGTGAGCCTATTGCCTAAACTTTTATATTGTATTATCATATATATAAACAGTTACCAATCATTATATAATTATTTTTGGTCATAACCATGCAATCAATAATACCATGTTGACAAAAACGTCAACCAATTTACTTTACATACTTCTATAGGTAATTGCTCTGCTTCTCAGTCCTACCTTTACTTTATCCGATCATATATTGAAAATTTTCACATCCGAAATTAATATTGTAGTTGTGCTTTGTAACTGTTCTTTTGTAACTATAATTTTTCTATTAATAAAGATAACAGGAAAATTAACATAATATAATAATTACCGGAATTTTGAAGGGTCAATTGTTAAAACTCCAACATCAGGGTCAGGGCTGACAATAAATTCATCATTTTGAGGATTATAACTCCAAAGATCACCTAACGATCTTGCTACAGCTAGGAAAGGTATCTCATCCATTGGGGTATTTTTTTTAATTGGTCCTTTGTGCCCTTGTCTGGGTCGGTTCCAGACTACTCTTGGAACACCCGCCTTTGATATAACTTTGCCTCCACATCTTTGGATCCTTTCTATCTCCATTGTAGACTCGGGTTTATGATCTGATGTCAAGGGCTTCGCTGCCCATTCCTCTGAACCTAGAA
>DWDT01003233.1:0-12578 GCA_018245595.1 Microceris scylla | reverse complement strand
CGTTTACGATATTGTTTTGTATTACTGCTGCGTAACGCTCCAGTGCACACGATGACGGCGGGTAACTTTAAAATTCGAACGTAGACGTTATAATAATTTAAACGTCAACTTTTTTAAATTGGAACGTAGATATAAAAATTCGAACGTCTACTTTTTAAAATTCGAACGCCCTAAATTCTTTTCTAATTGGACAAGTATTCGATGAGAAGACTATGAATTAGTTTTATATAGTTTACGTTATTAATTCTGATTAGGAAAGTTTGCACCTATAACGTTTTGGGACTAGCATGGTGTGCAATTCTTTGCTCTAGCGTCAGAATTTCTTGAAATGACTTCGCTAATATTACAATAGTACTGAAAGTTTCCGAAGTCCCAAGTTCGATAACTGCCAGGATCGCAGGCAGGAATTTTTAAATTAATTCAAGGGAAAAATAAAATTAGCGAAGTTGGTGAAGATTAAATTACACCTTTGTAATTTGTGTCAAGGAACTTGGAATGTGGATGAGATGCTATCAAATTGTCTTTTACAAGTAGGGAGGTGAGTATAGATGTAATATACTCTGGCGGCGTCAGACTGTAAATTAAAGGAAATAAGCGTGCATTTACTACAGAAGCGGGAGGTGAAAACGAGCGTGGTGGCCTAATGGACTTGCATTCCGTTTTTACCATCATATACGTTGGTTCTATTCCGTCGCTAAGAAATAAATAATTTGTACAAAATTATATAGAATTTTCATTAATTTTAAAGAATGTTTACTAAATTGTGTCTCTATGCATTTGTGTTTTTGGTCAATAATTAGGTAGTCTTTCAGAAGTTTCAGTCTCTGCTCCTCTTCAGGCAGGATATTTTGCCCAAATTTAGATGCAAAAATGTAACTACGGGTATTAGAGTTTTGTTTGAGATCAAAAACAGATATCATGGTCCTCCGAAGACCGAGTTATTTATGCTAGATGATCTATCATAAAAAGCTAATAAATAATATCATGTAGAAAAACTCACAAATGACCGTTTTGCAACAAAGTAAAAAAACTTTTTAGAATACATCCATACATTACATATTTCTAAATACATAATATGTATGTTGTATATTGACAACTTTTACACCCAAATATCAAACAAAGCCACAACCAGGTTTATAGTCTAGGTTGTTCATTGTCTTATATTTAATTCATCATCATCATCAACAAACATTTTTCAATCGTTCCACCGTTGGACACGGGTTTTTTCTTAGCATGTGAAGGGTTAAGACCTTACATGGCCTATAGCAATTAAAACAAATATTACTTTCATTCACACCCCGTTTTATTATAAAATAAATTATTTTCACTTTGTCGCGTACCGTCGTTGGGTAGCAATAGTCAATTTTATGGTCGACATTTCATTAAATAGTCAGTCAACTTTCTATTCGAAAACTTTTCATTCCTCAAAGGGAATATATCGGGGATAATGTAACGGAATTAAGGGCAATTTTGTAATATCAAAGCATTAAGGTAAATTTTTTAGGCCTTTTAACTTATTTGACCTGACATGTATCGTCTACATACATCACTCCCTTCATACTCGCACACGCTTACTGATTTCGGAGATTTCTGACTCCCCCATCAGCCAATCAGTTTTCAACTATTGAATATCATAAAATTTGCAGATATTATCGTTTCAAACCAATTTTCGTATCGTTCACATTACACACAACGCGAACCTATAAAATCGTCTTTTCCCCCATCTCTGTACAATCTATAAAACCTTTGAATAAACATTTACCTTCCTCGCCCTTAAGCAATCGTAAAAGGGATCTAAGAACTTCGTCCTAAACTTATTTAAACTTTTACCCTACGAAATCCTTTCTGAGTTGTTTAAATGCAGAATAGAATATGTATTAGAGTACAGGGAGAGATGGGGAAGACGATCAACCGGTAAATAAATGCTAAGTGGATCTGTAAGTGTGCGAACTCCGTAATGGTAGTGTTCCTGGATTCGCATAGATAAGTATAGTTTCACCATTAACAATGTAACGAGTTCTTATATTTCTCCTTACTTATTCCCTGTGTTTTTTGTCCATTCTTATTCTCTGTGCTTATTCTCCTTACTTATTGTCCATTAGGACCAAACTTTTCAATGTAATTTATTTCATAGCGACGCAATGTCATTATTAGTTTTTGACTGTTCCTCTGTTGAACGCGATTCATTTATCAGAATAGGAGTCAGAAGTCTTTGAAACCGGCGTAACGTGTATGAATTTAGGAATCAATGTAGAATAAACAAGTCAGATCTGTAAGGGATTTCTCGTTATGATATAATAATAAATAATAATGTTCACAATAATAATTAATACGAAGCTAACTTTATTACCGTGGTTAACACGAAATAAAAGCTTGTAAATTGTCTTAAAATACACCCGCCCATACCTAACAAGCGACGCCCGAAATGAGCGTGAATGAAGTGAAAAATTCACCCATTGTCATTCCGGTACCGTATCGCCGGTAATGAGCTAAGTTCGCGGTTCCGTCTCGTAACTTACATACCAATCGTCCGGTCCGGTGCCGGATCGGGTCCCGGCGCCATTGGTAATCATGACGCAAACATTGATAACAAAACTTGTAATTATGTTCCGACTGACCGTAGTGTGTTAGTTATGAATACGTTAAAACTTTTCAGCACGTTACGTGACGAAGGTCGGCGCTGTTAATTTTCCACTCGTTTCTCTCCCCCTGTTCTCGTGTTCTCTTGTTTGTCATTCTTAAAATGTAGAGGGGTGTAATTCGTGTCTTTCTGCTAGTTCTTTCAGTTCGGATATGATCACAAGCTTTGAATTTTTACTGTTTAAGTATTTGTACTATTGTTATTGTGGTATATTTTAACATAAATATTGCCTACTCGGAGACTTACCTAACAACTTATTGTTTATGGTAGATACTTAAAATAATAATGTCTAAAAACAAAAAAAAAACATTATTAAGCTTTATTTTGCGTTTGAACTAATGGTCAAGAAAGCATTGTGTATTTATGTCCGTCAGAAACAATAGTTTAAGGTTTAATTTGACATTGAATTCAATATCGTATTGCGTTAGTTCCTGGCCAGCGATAAAATATAATACATGGCCATAAAATGTGAATAAAATTTGAAAAAAGAATTCTGATTTATTTATGTCCATCAGAGCAGCGTACGTAGGCAGCAAACAGTGTCGCGGCAGGCAGCACTTTAAGCCGCCGTCTGGCCGCCAAGTCCGTAAATGGAATTTGCAAGTAATTTCGGCCCGACCTCACCCCTGCTCTCTTGTCTCCGCGTGTCGCTTCCATTACAAATTGTGTTGGAATAAAAATATACGAGGATACATATAGAGCTGTTGATACCTTCGTTTTTTTGTAAATATATTTATGTAAGACATTTCTGTACATAATAATTTATGTTGTGGTTCAGGATAGTTTGAGTCTGTGAGTGCATAGTTTGTAACTGTACTAATGGGAGTAATTTTTTTTTAATAGAAATGTTTTTGTCAAACTTCTACTGAAGCGGGCGTGGAACTTGAATGTAGTTACAGTCCACCTCGCGTCTTTTGTATCGCACAGTCATTAAAGGACGGGAATCCAAGTGTAAGATTAAAAAATTTATATAATTTTGGATATAGCTAATTTATAGGAATATGTCAATTTGAAGATGTACAGAGTCAGATTTATCTTGAAAAGTATGTATATAAACATTTAACACATCGTTATATTAACTTGAAGCACGACTCATAATAACTTCAATGTTAATATTACAATCTGTTGATAAAATTATCTTAACACGTTTTTTTTATTTCTTTTTGTGATAGGCAGTAGGCTAGCGTTTGACCGCGATCTTGCCCGATGATAAGCGCAAATGCGTCCTAAGTTGGAACGTGCAAACTTCATCATTATCAAATCAGCCTTTACCCTTCCACTGCTGGACATAGGACTTTCGCAAGGCGTGCCAGAATGCTCTATCCTCCGCAGGTCTTATCCAAGCTTAGGAGGAGTTTATTCACCGTAGGAGGCATTGCAGCTCTATGAATATCCATCGGTTTCGAGAAGAAGCGGGCGTGTAATAGGAAATGTTCCGCATATTGACTCCCGACGTTCTGAGATCTCTAAACAATGACACTCAACTCCACTGACTGCTGCCTACCTTGCTCTCTTGCTTTGATTTTGTTAAAATATTTGTATGAACGTCATTGAGGATAAAAACGACTTCGCTAGAATTTTTATTTTAATAGTCTAATGAGGTTATTTTCTAGATTTATTCCAGTGAATAAATATATGTGTTAATAAGTCTTTGAGGGTCCACCTCAAAGGTCCAAAACCGACTTAGTAACTTGAAGGTCCTAAAACAACCTCATCATGCGACAGTGTGCAAGAATGCAATATTAAATCTTAAAATAGTATTTCTCGAAGTTTCATAAACCGCACAGAGGGTATGTAGGTAGTAAGAAACAATGTAGTAAAGTGGGATTAGGAGGAGCCTTATTAAATAAATGGTAGGCACGTAAGAGTTATTATTCATTGTTGGTGACTATACAGTACAGCTAAATTCCTGACGGGCAGCAGTGTAGACGGTGCGAGAAGCTTTGCTCTGCGATCCCCAATCCGCATGTCCAGCGTGGGGATCATGGGAAAGAAACCATCAAGACAGGCCTACAACTAGCACAGGACTGTGACAGGTTTATAGTTTATTAATATACGTCAGTCGCAGAGCGTTGTAATACGTACCTGCACATCAGTGCACATATGATATTGGATACAAATTTGTAGTCAACGTACGTATCATCACGCCTGTAATCGCCGAAGGGCAGACAGAGGAGTGTAATACACCCACACGTTTGGCCAGTTACGTTTAAGTCCCACAATGGAATAGGTGGTAAGCCTGTTGCCATACACCGAGCACACATCCAGACTCCGAGTCATTACTAGAAATTCTAAATTAGAAAAATCCAATAGTATCCGAATCCCGACCCGGGATATGAACCCAGGACCTCCCGATCGGCATTCGCGCTTGCAACCACTCGATCAATGAGGCAGTCAACGTATAGCGATATAACTATTGTGTCCGATCACGACAGGTTTCAATCAAAACAATGTACATGCAACAGTGATTAAGGCTTCGATTTTGATAGCTTTATATTATTGAAATTTATATTAAACATTTCATAATTGATGCGGTTCCGAACAAATCAACTCGCGAACTCTCGAATCCTTTGAAAGATCAACAAATTTTCACGAGTCCGTCAAAGCGTAGAAGATAATTTTGAAAATCGCTACGGCTGTCTAAAAAACTTCAAATTGGAAATCTTGTACAGTCGCACGCATAAATTAGTGTTGGTCTAATTATGTTTTAATTTTTTTTCAATTATAAGGGGTTAACAGGTGTTTTTGGTTTGGTTTGGGTTTTTATCATCTGAAATGTGTGGTGATCTGTTTCTCTGAAATTTTCTTTACAAAATAAAAATAAAAATCGGAAGAATCAGTTTTCTTCGGGTTATCTCAAAAGAACATACATAAATACATGAGTGAGGTCTATATTAATTTAAACAAATCGATCAAAATATAGTTTAAGACAATGTATCTATGTAGTTTTTGTGTCTATTTCTTTCCTTTTCTTTCTAGATCTATTAATTATTTTATGTGAATACAAGAATTGAAAGGGCTATAAGGGCCTTATGGTTCTGACTGTATCACGAAACACCCGGAGGCTAAATTTAACTTTGGAACCTTTGAAAACCGAAAAGCTGATCTACACGGAAGGCAAGGTGACAAGTACTCTGATTGGAATATAGACATTCCTAAATTTTCTAATAAAATACACATGCATAATTCTGTGCTCAAAATTTATTATTACTCGAATCGAATGGTATAGAAAACTTAACGGTAATTAAACATTAATAATAATCATATGACGTTTTTATGGACTTATTCAGGTACTTTCGAAGGCTACTGATCAAGAAAAGAGAGAGGGCGAGGGGCTAATTTGAAGAAGAAGAAGAAGAGGCTAATTTGAAGAAGAAGTCGAAGTTAGCCGCTTAAAAGTACATCGTATTTTACACGACCACGATTTTTAACCAACACGTTTACTTAGAACTCAAAAGTTTATCACTGTTCTTTATGTTACTATAAAATTAATGCCTGTATCTTAAGCATTATACTCGCATGTATGTATTTATTAATTAATCTTTCATTTATTACATATTTCTTAATTATATAACTATCCATGGACTGTTTACGTACCATTTACAAAATATGTATTTATTCTTGTATTATTGTTCATTGTTATACGTAAGACAATATTTTACATAATTGTAAAAATAATGACACTTGAATGCCCAACTCAAACCCTGGATTGACTGGTAGAAAATGTCGTTTGCCTTTAAGACCGTATTTTGTTGACAGCAATGAAAGATAAATATAAAAATAATTTTCAAACCCAAAACATTTTGTACGTTGTTTATAAAATTAAGTAAATAAATGAATTAACTGACTGCTTCGTTGGTCGAGTGGTTGCCAGTGTGCGACTGCTGATCGAGAGGTTCTGAGTTCGACTATTTTTTTTCAACTATAAATATTTTATTGCAAATGTAGATATAATATTTTAATTACAATTTAAATCAGTCCATAATGTTTATTGTCAGCAATTTTTAATATATCGTAAAATGTAATTTTATTTATTTTAATTATGTCAGTTATAAATTCTTAAGTTATTTACATTCTTACAATTCAATTGTCCTGAAAATAATTTTCCACTTATTAAATATTGTAACCAAACCGTTACATCACACCTGTAATCCCCAAAGTACAGTCCCACGTTGCAACAGTTAAAAATTATTATTATTTTTTAAATTATATATGGTACTAATATATGAGTAGGTATATCGTACGTAGTCCCGGCAAAGGTTTCCCAAAGATATGGTCATACGAAACGTGAAGGTGGTTGGGTGTTTACGTAAACCCTTATCACATCTTTACAAATACCCTTTGGCTCAGACAGGTTATCAATTAAGTTCAAAGAGGCTGCTACCTGTAGCGTCATGTGTTACTAGCGTTTACTTTAAATGTGCCCGGTGTACGGCAATAGACTCACCATTCGTTCCATGGGACGTATAACGTAATCAGGGAAACTTGGGAGTGTACTATACTCTTCTGCCTACCCCTTTGAGGATTATACGCATGGTGTTACGTTAAGTGTCACCTTTGGAAGCTGACAATGTGCATTATTTTTATTCTTCTTCGTGATTATCATCAAGATTTTTATCATTTTGCTGCTGAATAAGTTCATCAGAATGAAAATATTTTAAATATTATGTACTTATTATAATTAAAAATTAATTTAAAAAGTGTTCATTGCGCAATGTCGCCATTTTACAATCTAGTGCGTCGGCCATCTTGACTTTATGTGTCAGCGGTTGTCCGTAATAAAAATTCATCTAGTTTGAAATTTGTAATAGTATTTTTATTTTCAAAGCACAAAAGCTTCTTTAAACAAATAATCGGATAAACATAAATTATCTTGTGAAACGCAAATGTCAAAATAATATACTTATGTCTCTGTATATATGTTGATATAACAATTCGAGTAGCACTTCTGAAGATCAGTCGCGCAACACTTTAAACGGCTGCTTGTTCACTATAAGATATTCAAAAGGAAAACGTCCCGTAGAGAGGCGGCGTGTTTCATTTTACGATCTTATCGAAATAATCCGATCCCACTTGTTATTTACTGCCTACCCCCAATTCCGTGACTCGCGGCCGACTGCGACACACCGCAAATAATTCTCCACCTTATTCTTGAAAGCCGTCGATGCAGAATGGCATATACAAAAATTTTTCTACACCGCCTTATGTTCTGATATTTCTGTTGCAATTGCTAACTTAGTACAAATCGAACCACTATACAATCTCAACTTTATCGCCTTCGTAATACGTGTGATTTTCCTGTAAACTTAGTATGTTCTTAAGACGTTTCCATTTATAACTTTGTAGAGACATGCCACGAGAGATTGAGAGGAAAAATCTAGGTGTTTTATTTCACGTGCGACTGCGTTTGTGATGTGAGGCGAGGCCTATCACAATAAACAGTTTCTCGGTCGCGTCTTCATTATTCATAACATACGCAGTACATTCAATGTTTAGAAATTCACAGGCACTGTGTGCTTCAGTGATACAGCCTCCAACATTCATGATGGCCTTGTCCTTGTGGGAACACGTGAATTACGATACAGATATGCCGTATAATTATTACAATGGCTCTTGAATACTCCAAGTGCTAATTTATTAAGGTTTATGTAACATCACGCCTGCAATCCCCGAAGTGGTTGGTAGAGGAGTGTAGTACACCCCCACGTTTCATCAGTTACGTTTAAGTCCCACAATGGAATAGGTGGTGAGCCTATTGCCATACACCGGGCGTACATCCAGACTTCGAGTCACTAATAGAAATTCTAAATTAGAAAAATTCAATAGCATCTGACCCGGGATTTGAACCCAGGATCTCCCGAGTGGCGGTCGCGCTTGCAATCACTCGACCAACGAGGCAGTCAACTATAAAGCACTTTTTGGAAAACAACAAGATTGAGCAACTTTAACGTTTGTGTATTAAATATCAGCGCTATCGACTCCGTGCAGCGTTCGAAGAATTTTCAATTTGAATCTCGGATTAAATTCTTTGTGGCAGATTACAGGGCATCCACTTGTGAAATATAAAATTTCCATAAAATGTAAACAGCTATAGCAGGCCCTTTGTAGAGCTTTAAGCTTTATGTGGCTCCATTCTTTATATGTAGAGTTATTAATTTTTCTCTCTATACCCTTCAATTTTACATTACACACGGATTATAAGATTTGTGGGTGAACTTATTAAGCATCTGTTTAAATTCAATTTTTGTGTTTTATCTTGATTACAACTTTATTTTTGTTACTTTTATTACTTTCAAGTATTTTTATTCCGATCATAACATAATTTATATATATTTCAATTGTTTCTGTATTTGGATCGTTCTGTTTTTTTAATTTTGTGTGTTAAAAATGAGAGCTTTTTGCTGCGACTTTTTATCCCATTAAACAATTCCGCTTTTACATTTCTACATCCCGGTTTGAGGTGGGTGGTTGAACGCCATACAAAATGGTATCAATTTCCCAATGGGAGCCTTAAGAACTAATTGAACACGCATTTAACTAGTCTACATGTGGAAACGTCTAGTGCCTAATTTCAGGTGAAAACTTCGGCTCCTTTTGAGATTGAAAATACATATTTTGTTAATAAAATAAAACGAACACTAAGAATTCTTTTAAATCGTAACTTTTACCTAATTAATAATAACTCGAAATTTGACTTTCAAATCGCATTAATGAAATATCACTTTAATTAACATAAAATATATTTATTTATTAATATTATAAATATTTTATAAATAATTATTAATATTATAGATATATTTATAGAAATAAGAAGTCAGGTTTGTAGGGATAAATATATTTGACACTAGGTGCCCTCTGCAACTCTGGGAGAAACATGACGTGATAATAATAGAAACGTTAGACTTAATTGGGGCTCGTTCCAAAAATTGTATTTATTTATCATCAGGCCTGGCTCTTTTGTTTTTGACACCGGAATTCCAAGGAGCTGATTCTAGATATAAATGTACTGAGATATAAATATCAAAACATTCAATATTACTTATATATCGTTTCATATTACTATGAAACATTTCATGATATTTAATCATATCTTTCTATTTATCCAAGTATATATTTGGTCTAAGGTATATATTTAGTTTATTTAGCACTCATATTATTCTATACATTATTACGCGAAGTACCTCATGGGTTAGACAGTGGCCACCGTATTCCAAATATCTTTCTTCTCACAGACCTGAGCTAGCATTAACAATACTAACATGACTCAGACTGTCTCAGTCTTCCGCTAGCCATAAGCTTCATTATTTTATTTAAAATACCTCACGCCGGTCATACGGATTGGGGATCGCAGAGCACGGCTTCTCGCATCGCCCACACTGATGCGTCGGCAGCTAGAGGTTTAGCCGTGCCTAGATAGGCTGAGTTATTTATACGACAGCGAAATTTATTTATGCACACGCAACTCCAAAATTGTAATAATGGACATCGTATATCGACGTACAAGTATCGTGGAGTGCTATTGATCGTGGATAACGTTGTGATTTGTCGACCGATAAGCCACGGTGACACCGCCAACATCAGATGTACTCGGCTAGTAGATAACGCGTTATATTACATTTAAAAAAGGTGTGTCCGTGTAAATATAGATCAGAATTACGTACCCATTGTATATATTTTTTTTCCAATGAAAATTTCAGTATAAACATTACAAGACTTTTTATCTAACATGTTTACAAATAATGTACCTATTTATGTGCTACAGCCATATAGTAATGTACATAACTCTATATCATTTAGGATAAAATGTTAATTATTCATGTACATATCGTATATAAGTATCGCTTGTGATGCTATGTACATTAACCAGTTATCTATTCTATTTTAATACAAATTCTTTGAAATAATACTCAATGGGGCTTTTAAATGATAAAAGCTTATGTTTATGGGTTGTTATAGGAATGAATAACAGTCAACCTACTATACATAATACCAGTAAATACCAGTAATTATTGACTAACTAGTAGTAAAATTAACGGAGCAGTGATAGCCTAGTGGTTGAGAATTCAGCCTCTCATTCCGGGGCTGCTGGGTTGAAATCCATGGCGTAACTACAACTCTAGAAAACTGCGTTTTGATTTTAAATACCACTTTCTAACGGTGAAGGTAAAACATCGCGATGAAACATACACACCTTAGGATTTATATAAAAAGAAATATTTTCTAAGGTGTGTGGAGTCTGCCTACCCGCACATGGCCAGTGTGGCATACTATGGCCTTAATGTCTCTCATATTGAGAGGGTTAACCCTCTCAATATGAGAGGAGACCCATATTCCAACAGTGGAATGGAATTCTATTATTATTATTTACTAACACTGCTGCTGGGTTGCCTGGGAGAGAATGTCACCAGGCAATAAATACACTTATGTATCCTTTAGTTATGGTGTTACAAAAGTAACGTATAACCGCAATTCATTACATTATGACGGCAGCAAAGGTTATGGCGGCAAAAGGAGAGCTCGTTACACGGTAACCGTAGATACTACATAAAATTGACCAAGCATATTAATTACAACACAGCGTTCTTGAAATATTCAATATACATATTTATTTATTTATATACGCATTTATGTATATACTTATATGTAGGTGGTATGTAACTAAATGTAGGTTTAAGGTTTCGTAAAAATCGTATATTTAACATGTATCGATTTCAGCATATTTTATATGCACATTCTTCAAATCTAAGCCATACGACTATTACTGCTAAATATATTCCCACATGGAATATCTTGGCTTGGGGCTTAAGCTGGATATATATTGAATAGCTAAGAAGAGATACCCTCTACGTTTGACCTACAGAGCTTGAAGCTGAAATTGTATTAGGATATTCATGTGCCACAGTGAATTTTGAACACCAAGGAAGACTATATAATTTTATATACATATAACATATTCGTATATACAAATCAAGCATTTGTTACAACAATAAAAAAATGACTTCAGTTGCTTTACGATGACTTACCCTTACGTATTATTATTATTTTAGTATTATGACAATCGAATAAAATATCTTAGAGAGACAAAAATAAAACTTCGGATTCCGCATATAACCCACGATCAAATCCCACCGAAGTGAGATAAGCCTCTTAACCGATACCGATAAATAAAAAGCGTAACGCCACACGCTCGTGTAAGCTACGTCCGGTGTAGTGTGGCGATTGCATTAACAGTTTCACGCCTTGCTGTCCCCGCGTCAGAGCTTCCGGTCCCTTGTTAAATTGTGTGTAAAACTTATATACCTACTGCGAGATTTTTTTTTTGCTTTACTCTCGCGTTAATACCTATTCATGTTGACGCAATTAACATTTGTTTGAGTAAATATTTAACAGCTAAAATGTTGATACATTTTTGTACACATTTAACCATTCTAGGTATAGTTTGGGGCAGCTAGAGAGCACCGAATAATTATCTTCATGCTGTTTACCCAACTGGTGATATAATATGTCGAAACGTAATAGATAGGATGACAGTTAATTTATTTCGCGTGAATAAAATTAGTTCAATTAGCTATTTTGGCGAGGACTCGCTGTAGACTACTTGAACATTAACTTTCGTGCCGGCGTTATTTGCATAATTATCTTTCGTTTACGAAACAGGTCCCACACGTAGCTGTCGACCGGAACGCAATTTTTAACTTTGATAATTTACGAAGCGGTAAATGTGTTTTTAAAGTGTTTTTTTAGAGAGAGAATTTACCAACAAATTTGTTACATACTTGTTTTAGAATTTTTTAATGAATATTTTTCGGGCTTTTTATAAAACTATATAAAAGAAAATTTGATTACTTCATTTATTTCATTCATTTGTTTATTAAGTTACGGTTACAATCCGTTTCAGTTAGTCAATTAGTCGTTTCATTCGTCTTGTTAGTAAAAG
>DWDT01003232.1:0-12581 GCA_018245595.1 Microceris scylla | reverse complement strand
GTTGGAAAGCAAAGATGAAGACTGGGTTTAGTGGCAT
This sequence comes from Microceris scylla, assembly GCA_018245595.1. Lineage (NCBI taxonomy): Eukaryota > Metazoa > Arthropoda > Insecta > Lepidoptera > Hesperiidae > Microceris > Microceris scylla. The sequence goes on along the minus strand of DWDT01003232.1, from coordinate 12,544 downwards.
AATGTTGGAGAGACCCTATGTCCAGCTGTGAACCTGAATAAGGTAGCAATGATGTTGAATCTGTAGCAACCTTAACAACACACACCATCCTGAAAAAATCCATTACATAAATATTTTTATCAACTAACAAGAGGTCCTGAGGTAGATCTCCGAATTGAGTACTAGTGTTTTTCTAACTGGAAATTCCTTATAGTATCTCAGAGTCTAGATATGTAGCTGGTGTATGCAATATAATCACCCATTATGCCATAAAGGGTCGTAAAATGTATCTAATAAATGGATTGATGCTACGCTGTACGTCTTCTTTAATGAGTATTGAAATGAAACATTGATTTACAAAGTAACTAAGTATTTTAATTCAACAAATTGTAACCTTCTTAGAAGTACATACATAATATACAAATATCTAATTCATCAACCGTTGTTTTCCATAAATCTCAAATTCGCAATAAATTCAACTTAACGTAGCATTGCATATAAAAACGAGGGCACAAATTCCACATTAAAAAAAATTATTGCACCTATTTAATAGCAATCTTTAGATTTTGGGAAATTGACATCTGCTTTTGTAATTTATAAAAATGTTCAAAGTAAAATAGTGCCGCTTAGGGATCAAAGTCTGTGAATATGGTTACTAATTAAGGTAGTTGAATAATATCAGTTCATATATTTAAAAAATGAGTAAACATGAAAGATTTTTTTTAACTAATAAAATTCTGCTACCCGAGTTTCAAAAAGGCCTGAGCCAACTATGGCAAGTGTCTCATCAGCAAGTAGAGGATTTAAAAATATATGAGATGCATGAATATTAATTTGTGCAAACATATGTATGTTTATATAAACACAGCTAACAATATCATAGTAAATATATAAGATATTGAAAACAATCTATGTAGAAAATAAACAAATAATGATTAACCACATCATGCATAATGTTAATTGATATACATTACTCAATCTATCCATAAGGTCTTCGCTGTGGCCACAAGCCCAAGTTGCACAAAGACCAGTGTTCAACAATGGCACAAACTGCTTGTCATGGACTGCAAAACTAAAATGCCTACAATTTTCCTACTAACATATAAATTACATTAAAAAGTGTATTATTTTAATTGTGTGATTTTAATATGTTATGATATCACAACTCATACATTGCACATAAAACAATTTTGTGCATAACATCTGCAAGGACAAAGTGAAGTTACTGCATTATGGTGGTTGTTTCAGGAACAACGAAAATCGATACCATAATCAACGTAAGAAAAATTAAAAATTTGATACAAGATAACAAAACAGAAATTCGAAATAAACAATATTTTAACTTCCAAACAGATTAAATGACCATTTATATGGAATGTTAATACATTCAGATAGTCCACACTTTTTATACAATTATTTGCAACTATAACAAAGCGTTAGTTACCTGAATTTTATATGAATGTTATAAAAATATTTTGATGACAAGTTGCTACAATAAAACAGCTTAGTTTAGTCTATCTCAAAAAGCATACTTGATCTGAATAATTTCGAAAAGGGCACAATCTCTAACAATCTTTAGTAAGCAAAAATAAGATATGAATGAAACTAATAGAGAAATAAGAATATCAGATGCAGCTCCAACATTTACAAAAAAAAAAGTAAATTATATGAGTGTGGAGTCTCTCATTTATTATTAGGTTATAAAACCCAAGAATATTTATTGTTTTTCGATTTACACCAAAACTTAAGTTCGAAATATATTACGAAGCAATTATCAAACAAAACAAAACCTTGTATTTGGCACTTAACAAATACAGAAAAATCTCAATGACACTTTTATAATTTCATTTACAAGAACCAACAATGTAGATGCTTGTTACACAACCATTTATTAAATATTTTTAGAGCTCAATGCTATTCTATTTTTTTAATTAACTTAGAGATAAACGCCAAGTCACGATAATTAGAACACACTAAGAACAGTGACTAATGTGTAATGCTTTTGTGTAGAATTATTGGCACCTTTTTGAGCCGATCTATCACAGCGCTTTAAATTTTTTTTCAGTATAATCTAATTGCACATATAATGAGCATGCAACTTGAGTTTTAAAGAAAAATAACATATGGTATTTTTTATAAGGCACTTCAATAATATTATTGGCCATTACACATCCTTTTAATAACACTTGTGATATTATTTTGGAAGACTTTTTCCCTGCATTGCAAACATACCCAAGTTTATCTTGGTGATATGTGCCTTACTTACTGTTTTCTAGTTAGAAATTTACATTAAGTACTTACAATCATAAAAGTAGGTATATATTTTTTCTACAACCTGTACATTTTTCAAACAGCCAGTCACTTCAATACCACAATAAATAATAGTAAAATCTCCTCTGATCCACACTGACATAATATTTCGGTATATGTCCCTGAATTCCCTCAATTTCGTCACAAGTGACAGTCAGGGCATAATATACACATTTCATACCCATCAGGACTATAATAGATAATATGACATCACAGAAAAGTTTTATTTCAAAATATAAATGAATATTATATATCTAACTCTTTACTACTAGTACTGGCCATTTTTGAAATACTATTATCCTGATATTGCAAATGTTTTATGTTTCCTAAATAATCCATTATATATCCATATCCATTTCAAAAACAAATGTGTCACTACACCTGAACACCAAACTGATACAATTTTACATGCTCCTTAACAAATCACTAGTCTTTTTGTTACCAATTCTCAATGACCGACTATTTGAAAAAAATCTCATTACCATAATCTCCTTAAAGTTCCTCGTGTTTCTCTGTCTCTTTATTGTCCTGAGACTTGGTCTCTGCTTCATCAACTTCAGTACCATCTTCATCATCATCGTCATCACGATTGTCGGGGATAAACTCTTCTTGTGGGGGCAGTCCACCAAAACCATATGGATCCGGCCCGTGAACCTATCGAAGACATGCCATTATATGGTCAGGTTTTAAAAGATTAGAAACTAAGGTTGGTATTCATGTGCTAGATCCTACATAAAATTTATCTCTTCAATGTCAAATGACAATCTGCATCATAGTTATCAACAAAGTTTTATATAAAGGTTGACTGTATGTGTAATTTTAGAAATATGCTTACTATTAATAATTTATTAGGCCATTGAAAACATTGATATCTAGGCAAACAAGATACATGAGTCAGTCTTCACAATTATTTCTTAGAATAAATAAAAAATAAAAGTACAATAAAGATTTGTCAAGCCACCTTTGGCCAGTGTGGTAGACCTTAGCTCTTCTTATTGTGTAGAGAGACATATTCAACAGTGGAATGACAAAAAGGTAGATGGTGATCAAAAAAAGATAGTTGTGACAGTGTATTGAAGTATTTGAGACTGCACATACCCTGACATACTCAGCCTCCATGGCTGGAGTCCATGTTGTGTCCTCTTCATCTGGCAACATCCATTCCTCACAGTAGCCAGTATGCTTGAAGCAGATCTGTGGATATGAACAAAAAAATCATTAAAATCCACAAGAAAATGGAACAAAAGCTTAAATGGAAATATGTATTTAATACTTACATCTCTTTCCGCATTTGGCATCACATCATCTTCTGGCCTATGCTTGTATAGATCTGTGATTTCCTCTTCATTCTCTTCAAACATTCTTTCACACTGAAATGAAATGTAAAACAATTATACTTAAAAAAAACTTAAAACACTTTAAAATCCTTTTTAGCATATTAAAAAAATACTATTAATAGGCTAATTAAAAGTCTATAGTGACTTTCCTTATAAGTATCTGCTTGATATTAAGCTTATAATGAGAATCAGTGTGTCACCAACACAGGTACTGTGAAGCCACACTTCACAGTATCCCTCTTTATAAGCTGAACATTAAATGTTTGTAGACATGGTCAACTCACATAGTATTCCAAGCTCTTGTTGAGGTCATCATCAGTCACAAACTTGGTTTTGGAAAAATCTGGGTTCATTCCTTCATCCAAAATCAATTTCATAATAGCCAATTTGCCTGTAGCCTTGTAGTAAACACGCACATAATCATCCATCTTCTTGCCTAGGATTAAAATTATGTGGTCAGGTCGGAAACTTGTTTACCTTAGGGTTGAATCTTGTCAATGTCAGTAAGAAGCAAAGATTTCACTTTGTTCAGAAACACACATATCCATTGAATTAATCTAGCTGCAGGTTAAACAACTAGAGCCGCTATGACCTCTATGGCCTCGAAAGGAATATTTTAGACATCAAAGGTTTTTTAAAAAGCAATAAAATTCTTTTACTATTATAAAGACACATATATGGCATATATTACCAACATTTTCCACATTTTTTAACTGTACACATAAATGGCTATTGATATGGAATATTGCAGGAGGGTTTGATGCAAACTTTATTATTAATACCGATTTTTTATACTGTTCTATTTTTTATCTACTGTATTGCTCTTCAGAAACTATGTTCACATAGTAACAAAATGACATTAATAATTCAATTTTGACCTAAAGTGGCTAATGGCACCGTTGATTTGCAAGTGAAGAATAAGTTTGATAATTATTCGAACACAACTAGGGAGTCCGCATTTATGCCTAGCGTATTCTAGGGCATTTCAAGGCATGCTCGTCCAATTTCCATGGGCCATATATGATAACTGACACATGAAAGTCCTACACTCCACTCCACTCCACTCCTTCATGGAAATACTGTTGGGACGTTAAATTATTATATTCCATTCCTTCTAAATTCCACTAGTCTGTTATAACATCTGACTGTGCTTGATATTGGTAGAGCTGCTACTGAGTTATGGAGTATATTATGTTTTCATTTACTGTTTGACAACATCCATTGTGATGTTCTGGCAATGTGTAACTGATGTGTCTGGTACTTTGTTTCCACTTAAAGAGTCATTTATTTGGAATTGCTAATTATAAATTTCTATCTGTAATTGTCAGTTCTAAATTTTAAAAAATCCAAAGTATGAGGTGCATTGATAAGTGTTATCTAAACCACATTTTTTATTTTTACAATAAACATGCCAGTTTTTAAGAAATATTCCTATTGTTTGCATGTTTTTAATATTTCCCAACCATTGTCACAATCTTTGTAAAAATGAGAAGAGGGATATTAACAACTAATATTATTATATATACCATATACATAAATTTCCGATGAAACAAGCATATCTCTTATGAAATTCCTAGGGAAACCCAACGCCAAACATAGATATAACTTAATATTAACAGTTTTAATTTTAGATTTGATACCTTAATAATTCAGATTCTAAGGTATAAATTATTTATGCTTGATTTTTTGATGAATTCAAAGAGAGAAGACTGGGTGTTGCAAATTATCAATTAAATATGCATGTAATGGTTAGTACAAAATATTATACTGTTATATATAGTAGTGGCCCAGTAGAGATCGAAATTCGTTCGTAAATCATAAAATCAGTTTGAGTGTTGTGTGAGGTTCTAATGTCCAAGACTGTGCTTATATTAATTTTTCGTATGTGCTACTTATTGACAACAATCAGTCTCATGTCTGACATTAACAATGGGAACATAAATAATAAATTGTTTATTTAATACACATACATTTGAGCTTTCTGCACTCCTTCTCTATATAAACTATCAGTGAGCAAAATATCATACACCTCCATCTACATTATTTTCATAAAAAGGGGTACAAAGATTTCCCCTCACACAATAATCACATTATAGAATAGTTAATTAAACGATGGAACAGTTTAACTAGAAGATTAAAAAATACTCACATCATTAAATTTCAGGTAATGAAGCAAATGTGTGTGAAATAATACATACATTGGTATAAAAAACATAATATCACACCTGTAATCCACAAATGGAGAGGCAGAGGAGTGTTGTACACTCCCACGTTACACTAGTAACATTTACATCCTATGGAACAGGTCACCACCCTATTGCCATACACACAGGTCCAGAGTACCGATCCAGACTAAGTCACTACTAGAAATTCTACATCAGAAAATTAAATTACAAAATAGTACATGACCCAGAACCCCAGGGCTTCCCTATAGGCAATTGTGCTTGCAACCACTCTACCAACTAGGCAGTCAATTACCTTAATTAGGAAACATGGCATAAAAATTATATGTAACTATGATCAACTGCATAAAACACGAAAATATAAGTTGAGAAATATTAAAAACTTACAAATGTCATCAATGAGCTCGGAAATGTACATTGCTGATCTATGAGCAGGTACTTTATCCTGATTGGTGTTACCATCTGCGTCCATCCTAAAGTTACCAACCTGAAAATTAATAAAGACTGGTGTGAATTTTATACCTATATTTATCCATGACATCCCACCTGCATTTCCGTGAAGGGGTAGGCAGAAGAGTATAGTACTGCCAGTTATATCAATTATGTTACATCTCATGGAATAGAAGGTAAACTTGTTATTTAAGCCCTCTGTGTAGTAAGTGTATATCCAAATTACAAATAATATAAACTTGCGTTTACAACCATATAATTATTTTGTTCCTTATTTGTAATATTGATTTGAATGGTCTGTTAATGGCTATTATATAATAATTGCAATAAAGTAACAAACTGATAAAGATATCTTCAATGATTAGATGTTAAAGCCACATGTACTATCAGCATACTATAAACTTGTCATTCAACCATGTGAACCGAGGACTGTTCAAACAATTTAGAGAATCAATGGAGTATGGACATTTTATTCATAACATGATTTAACTAAAAATTCCTCAATGACAATAAATTTAATGTCCTAGGATTTTAATGAAAACAATGTTATTGACCATAAATGGTTGAAAAATACAATGGGCAACTAATTGAAAAAAAAACTTCTGACCAAATGTAATTGAAGAAATTGGTTTCACCTTTATTACCACTGCCAGTGCAGTAGGGTGACCCAAAATGAGGGAATGTAAAACATGAAATGAGGGAGTGTATCATGGTCCTTTGCCTATCTCTTTTAGGATCACAGGTGCATATTCACATATGTTACTTTACCCTTAACAGCCCCAATCGGTTAGTGGTGAAGAACAAGTTTATAATGCCTTACCCAACAGTAAGGCATGTTTTTAAGTTTAAGATGTTTTTAAGTTTAAGTTGTAAGAACAAGTTTTTAATACCTTAACTAATGGTAAGGCATTAAAAACTTGTTCTAATGTTAAGAAAAATGAATGATGTGGAAAATGTATATATGGAAAAAATTGCCAAAAAACACTCCTGTAGCTTCTCAAGAGGATATCTTAGGCATCACGAATTTAACGTGAACACAACACCAATACTAAAAGTATAGCAGAAAAATTTAGTATTTATTGAGTAGGAATAGATTGCAACATACAAGATAAAATGTTTTACTCATAAAACTTCTGCAACTATTCAGAAACAGAACGAGTTACATGAATATAAATATGAAACTTATGAATCGATCATGAGTTAACGTGCAATATACTCACATCAACTTTTTTCCATTTTTCAATCGATAGTATAGTTTTGTCGAGCTCTAAAAAGATTGTCCGACACACTGTAAGCAATAACGAGTAATGTACATTTACTTTTGAAATTATTTACATTGTATAATATTCAAAAATTTTAATTAAAATTTGAATACAAACCTAAGCATTTCAAATTCTTAGGATCAATTTTCGCTGATACAACAGTTAAAAGCGCAGCCAAAGTTAAACTCATAAGTTTTAAATTCATTTTTGCTGAGAATTCTTCTTATCAACACTATTAAAACGTTTGACTAAAGTAAGAAATCTGAAAATACTGTAGAACCCTTTTTGATACGTGTGAATGTGTTATCATTTTCCTCTATCATTTCGTGTTTTGTTTTTGTCAATTACACGCATACGTTCGTGATTGGCCAATTGTAAAGTTGCCAAGGGTTAAAAATATAATAAATATATATGTAGTGAATAAAAGTAAAATTGTAGTGAATAAAAGTAAAATTGTAGTGAATAGTGAGCATATTACAAAAAATAATACCCTAAATTATTAAACATATTTTTAAGATTTAAACATCTTATTTATTAACATATTTCGTACATTGTAGCACGCAAAAAATAAAGACGTGGACAAAAATTTTACAAAGCCTTGTACTACTGAAACTTAATTATGGTGTAAATAAGGGACCATAATTTTATAACATTTATCTAATTCATAAAACCTACAACTATTGAACCTCTTGAATTACATATATACTATTAATTCACTTAGCTTTGGTAGATGGCACTGTAGTATAATAAAAGTATTATAATATCTAAATACATTATTAGCTCTTGAGTAGTTCAGTATAAGCTATATAGATGGCGGTATCAAAAATAGTAAAGGAGATAAAGTATAAGTTCCGTTTATTTTATGAGTAAATAATATATTTTTTATATTGGAGCACAATAAAAAATTGCCATTGTCTTTTGTTAATTAATTATACGAACAGCACATATTATGTCATTGCGGTTTTTCAATGTGTGTGAATAGCTATATATCAATCAAGAATGGTGCGAACAGCAAAGTCAATACAAAGACTTGTATTACCTTTCATCACAGATCGAAACGTTGCAAAACACGTTGTCTTAAAAAAAATAAAACAATATTTTTTAAATGTACTCCTTAAGTAAAGAAATGTATTAAACATTGTTAAATGTAATAAGATGTTGTCCTTATGTTGCCTCCTCGTTCACCCGTTCTCCGGTTTTCCGCCCGCCGCCCTCCACCATCAACCAACCGACCCAAACTAAAACCAACAGTTCGCATTTGCTCTTTATGTGCGCTGGACGTTAGCTGAGCGTAATGAATATTTTTTTTGTGGACATCAAATCTTCTCAAAACCTGAAAATACCGTAATTTTCTTGTTCATTGCACTGAGAAGTGACGTTCTCGTGAAATTTGTGAAGAAATAACAGCGTTTCGAGTAAAAATACAGGTAAGTGACTAGTTGACAGACTGCGTCTTTTCCTATTATAAGCTTATTCATTACAGTTTTAATCCAATCTAATTGCTTTGTATGATAACATTCGTGTTTGGCCAAGCGAAGAGTAGTTTTATACCATATTGCTGATGTGACATGTTCACACCTGTACCAACCATACGTTGTATCATACTAAATGTACGTCTAATCAGTCTCTCATAACAATTATTCGGTACGGTTCAAAATATGTTTCATGTAAAAAATTTGTTACAAGTTGTAATTTCACAATGATAGGCCGCACGCTCTCTAAGACGACTTGGCAACGCTACGTCCAGTTAATCGCGTAAAAAGTTGAAACGATCGTAAACAAGCAAGTGTCTGGTAATGCCGGCATTTCCCTTTGTTTTCCGTGTGAAATCGGCCCTTTGTCCTTCGAGGCGAAGCGTTGGGTGCGCCGCGGTATAGGAATTTCGACTCTAGAAAAGTGCCATAATACACGACGATATACATTCGTGTGTCGGTCGAGCTCCGCCGTTCCCCGCGTCGTTTCTACATAGCTGTGTTAGTGTTTAAGTACACGGGGCGCGGCGCTGTGGTGGTGCGGCAGTTTGTTTATAGTTGTGGCCACGGCGAACCGGGCCCTGCGTCCGTGGATGTAAGGCGGACAATTGTATAAGAGTGGGTGTCCTCGCCGCTGTTTGTCTATCGATCTCTGCGGTGGCCAATGGCACATGTTCTGCGCGCTACCGCCTCGCCCCGCTCCGGTGAAAGCCGGCGCGATATATCACGCTCCACTCGCATCAATATTATATGTATTATCTTATCATGTTAGACGCTGTTGCGTCGAACGCTATGTTCCCCCGCGACCGACTGAATGTCGCTTGCCGTACTTGTATAGTAGTGTAGGCCATAGGCGACACGGTGTGGCAGAGCATATAGTCATGTATGTTTTGTCGACATAGTCGACTCTCCTACTGGCCGCGAACAATGCCGAAGTGCGGGGGGAGCGAGCCAGAAATAGACGCGCGGATTGGAAGCGAACGACGTGGCAACACCGCGACACCGTGCGCTCAGTGTCGGTTCAAAATGGCGCCTGTGCGTGATCGATACCGTGGTATTGTCGTCGGAATATCCGTATTTGTGATGTATCTGGTTGTGGGTCTGCCCGATGGGTGCCCTGGAAGCACGGGGCGTTCGCCCTGGCAGCAGGTGCCCGACCGCGATGTACGTATCCTCAACCATATTGCGACGACACCTAGTTATGGACATGCCTAGCAAGGTGCAAACGTAATCAACTAGACACATATCGCTCGCATATCCATATCTGCGATCCATATCGATGTATTCCCGACTTGTACGTGAATGTGTTAATGAAATTCGGATGCCACCTACTTCTCTTTCAGATATTATGTAACGGTATCGAGTTGTAGTTTTAATAATCTGACCTGGTGTTTTGTACTAGTTTTTTTTTATTCGCAATTTTTTGTAGTTAATATAACAGTATCGAACTAGGTAATTTGGCTAATTACATCTATATTATGATCAGATAAAATCCTAACAAAATGGCCGCCACACTATAAAAGTAAGACGCAGTAAGGTGTACATAATGTAGTACTGGCAACGTCGCATTCGGGCTCGGTCTCTTGTTCTTTCCGATAAGAAATTTATTCAAGGCTAAGTGTTTGTATCATTCGTTCGTTCAAAACAAAAGATGTATGAATTTGAGGTGTGCTTAATTAGCGTTGCAATGTTATGGTTTTCTAATTATAAATATTTAATTGATTGTTAGTATGTTAATTGGTATTGATGCAGTTTGCGTCACTGCTCACACCCACACGCATACATAGACATCTCTTATTGAGGTTAAATACGTTGGCGCGGTATCATAATATATGTATAGAGAATAGAGTTGTGCATGTGTGCGCACATTGTATCTGTGGTCACAGAACCGCCTAATAATGGACATGTATCGTAGAAGACATCAGTGTGTGCGTATACACATGTAGTATGTAATTTGTTAGCGATAACCATTGTAAACATAGTATATTCATCAAGGATAACAGTTTTCATGTCTACTTGAGTGTTTGTTTTTGCAACTGACCTGCGTGAATAAAATGTAACATATAATAATGTCACGTTTATTTTCATCACCGTCACGTTATATTGTATTACGTCAATTTCCTAACGGCTTTTTATTTATTAAGAGCGTGAGATTAGATAGTCTGCAGCCAAAAGTTGTATACTTGATATGCAATACTGATTTCGATAACAAATTGAGATTCGTTTGACCTGACACAAGGAATAGGTAGTTTTTAAATTATACTCGTTACTCATCTGTGATTATTTGTTTGAGGATATACATATGTAGTCTCAATAAATTATTCCGATTTAGTAATTTAACAGCATTTTTTCGTACTGTTTAATTTTAAATGTCCTTTCATGTCTTCAAATCAACCTCGCCTAGTTTTCCTTATCCGTGTGTATTTTTAAACTACTGGACGGTTACTTAGTTGTGGAGAAAAATATTGACTTGCATAATATAAGCGTTGACGATTTGTTGTAAATTGAAGCCTTGGATATCATTCAGTGCTAAGACTGGCTTGTGATTAAGATATAAGGCCATCCCACATACAGCTATAATATGCATTAATATAAACTAACAAAGTTGGTAGCTATGCTTTAATATATATATATTTGCGGTTGTTGTCTCCACAAAACTATCTTGATACACCAAAATGTTTCCTAATATTTATACTTTTTCTCATATTTTCCCGATGTAAGAAATAAATGTATACCTTAAACTGCGAGAATTATTGTAGAAAGGTTATTGTAATATATACAAAGGAAGGACGTAGTTTTTTTTTACCCATTTTTATTTGTTTATTAAAAATCATAACTAATTTGATATGGCTATTTAATAAAATAGCTTATTGAACTATAGATTACTATTTGAAATTTTAAATTGTCTATATTTTGTGATTCTACTTATAAAATATTCTCTATTTATATATTATCACGTAAAGTCCGATACAAGGTAGGCAGAAATCACAAATAGTCAAAAATCTCTATTCCTGCAAACTTCATTTTATGATTCCACTCAAACTGAAAGAAAAAGTTTTAATGAAAAATTACAATGTAGGTAACAGAATAAGTTCTAGAATCTTTGCTTAAATGGTAGGTATTGAATAATATTTCGACCATTTTATTACTATTATCAATATTGTCCATAATTCCGTAAAATATATCAGAAGATGTTTAATATTAAACAACCTGATAATTACTTTGTAACTTAAAGGGGAATGAGGTCAAGAAATGCAGATATGATTCGGTACACTACCTTTTACGTGACTTCACAAAAATACTCTTGTTATCCACCGCTGACATATTCTTTATATGTATTTCGTTATGAATATGACTAGTATTAGGACGTGTATCAGAATGTATCAATAGTAGCATGCACGTACATATACGCCAAATCCACATCACGCCAAGCCCCTTACGGGGTAGGCAGAGAGCATGAAAGGACAAATATCTCCACCTTTATCATTATTGGCAGTAAAATTTATAATTTCTCATTTAACGTGGTGTGCCCATCAATTAAATTCTTTGTA
>DWDT01003231.1:0-12581 GCA_018245595.1 Microceris scylla | reverse complement strand
GTACGTGAACAAAATAAATGGTTATATCACTCTTCGGTGCTCCTTTCTTTTCAAGACAGTATAGTACTTTTTTTCTTCCAAACCGCACATGAGACAGGCTGTAGTAATCTGCTACAGTAATCTGATAAATTTGAATTATTGGAGAAGCCTATGTCCAGCAGTGGACGGAAGTAGGCAGATAATGATGATAATGTAATTTGAATTACCATAAAAATTATATTCAAATACTCTTTATAGCAACGTAATTTTTGTTTCCAATATTTTTCCGTCCCATAGTTCCCGTCTATTCCTGAAAATATTGACCTCCAACAGCAGACCATTAATGTTCTTCAAGTCCTAGTTTTAAACTTCTGCTAGCCATTTTACGCATATCGTTTCGCCACCATCGTACATTAGTATTGGTAGACACCCGGGAGAGTATTTTCACCAATATTTCTCAAAACAAAGGCAATAGAGCTAAATTGGAAGGCGACAGATTTAATAATATCTTGGCGATCGATTTCTGAAGCAAAGACATCAAAAGACACTTATTCTGTGTCAATAATTTTCCACACTCATGTTCGAATTCATGTGTTGGTGATATGACTTATCATCCACTTTTCCAAGTTCGACAAATATATTATTTCTTCATCTTTCTTTACTTACAAAATATATGTTTCAATTTCAATAATTTACGAAGAACCGAATCCTGAATGATTCGGTTTTTCGTAAATTATTTGTTTTATTCATGTGGAATTCTATAAACCTAATTCTACACAAATACCTTTTTGTTATTATCATACCATAACGCCAAGATAGGCAGAGTGCACCGAATACCAAATATCTCTATCAATACAGACCTGACAGGCATTGCTACGTTCATTACTCTCTTAATAACCGCATGCAGGTTACGGAGAGATATTCCAATATGTCGCCAAACTATCTTTATTTACAAAATATGAACGCTCAATGATTTCTTTCCGTGTTTTCGACTACCAATTGTTATGACATGGACAATTTAAATATAAATTGCCTTTTGCTCAACCCTTGTATATTATAACAATTTCATGGTGAATAATTTGAAGGAGTTTAGTAAAAAAAGAAATGTGTTTGTGGTTCCTTACGTACAATTTTTGTGGATCCTTATTTATGTACTGTTTAAAATGTGACGAAACTTGTAGAAAAACAACGAGATTCATGCTATATTAAATAAATTTAAGGAGTGGAAAAGGCAATATAAAACGTCGTCCAAAATTTTATACAATTGTATTTCATTTCAAAACTTTATTATTTACAATTTCAATTATGTATATTTTGTAGAAAAAGCCTCATTTATGCTATACTTCTAATACTACGCGGTAATGTTCGATTCCCTGAAAAGCGCGTTAAGAATCTTTAAATATTAAAAGCTCTTATTTTTCTAATGATAATAAACATAATTATGTACACATTTATCCTATGAGCAGCTATCAATCCATACCATACATACACATCATACATAGAAGAGTCAATGCTACACTGCCAGGGCCATACCGTCACGCATATGAGGGCGGTCAGAAACTCACTACATAGTGCAGCTCCAAAATACTTTGGTAGAAGTAATGCTAAATTTTTACATACATAACATAGATTATGCATATAATGCATTCAGCGTTGTACGAACTTAACGACTAAGTATAAGGAAACATGAAGTCACTTCAAATGAATAATCCAAAGCCAACTTAACCAGCACCTTGGGTTGGCTTAGTTTTATAAATAATGACTATTATGCTCATTTTCACGGGTGCACAAATATTTTGCCAATTGATACAATTGTATCAATGGTTGATACAATTGTATCAATTGGCAAAATATTTGAAAATTAATAATGTGTTTTACATATACGATATAAAATTTACAAGTGTATCAAATATAAAATCAGATGCAAACTTCGTGGTTTATCGTTTTTAATTTGAGACTAACTTTAAATGATCATTATTTGAAGCTAAAGTGATATACGCTTTATATACATACATAAGGTTCAACGATAACTTACCGGCATCTCTTCCCTCGTTTGCCCGCGTATTCCGCCCTCCGCTCCCGCCGCCCTACTGCCGCGAGCTCCGAGCTTCCACTGTGCCAGCTCACCACCTGGCCCCATCTGAAGCCTCTTCGCGTGACCAACGCTATCATCCTCCGTATATTTCATTTTACACTCTGATCCAACAAAGCTAAAGTCCCAATTCGCCTGATCTTCCACATCGTGATTTGCATTCGAATTTGATGTGTCTTCGACTTCCACACCAGTTACAATAATCGTTGGCACTTCTCTTCTAATGTCACCTTTATTCCCTTTTACAAAAGGGGTTAGTTTGTCATGTCTTTCGACTCCCAATCTGTCTTTTAGTGATTTAATAATAGCTCTCCTCGCCTGTTCATATCTAGCTTTTGATTGTCTTTCTCTCCACTTTTTCAGTATCACGTCCTTTGGCGTGCCTTTTTCCGTTTTACTGTTTTCCTTATTGCCTTTGGATATTTTATCTACTGTATTGTCAGTACTTGTGGTAGTTTCGTTAAATATTTTGGTATTTTCCGTAACTTTGACTACTTCTTCACGGTTATTATCGCTCACCAGCTCACGATTCGCTGTAGTCAAATCTGAATTAGAATCTTTGCTTTGTTCCAGTAGCTCCCACCACCTAACTCCTGCTTCATCAATCGGTGCTCTCGATCTTGCTTTAAGAACAGGATTCACTTCACCTGACATTTTAGAACGCTTTATGTTCAGAAAACCGGTACGATACTGTGATACACATATGTCGTGCACGTAAAACTCGTATTTTTTTGTTTTAGTTCACACTTTCTAATTTTATACGCTGCTAGATAGAATTCATTTAAGATTATTTCTGAAGCCAACTCTACGCACACCTTCCACGAAGATATTGGAAAAACTGATTGCAGAAAATACCAATGACCTACTAAGTCTACTGAAACAGCAAGTCAGAATTACAATTTTCACACCACAATATGTGGTTGTCTCGCTTATTCCCCCCAGGCTAGAAGAGCTATAACGCGTATAAGAAATAATAGTAATAAAATGATTTAGCAGAAACTAACGGTCTTTTATGTCAAATTATTAATGATGCATGTGTTCTAAATATCTAAACTAGGGCAGTGTATGTATAATCGAAATGAAAAAAGACGTGAATTCGGGTAGACATCAATGTATGGGCGTAAAATATACTAGAAGATTTGATAATCTTGTTGGTATTTGTCTATTAGCCTGCAGATATATGACCTGTATTGGTAGACTGATCTTAACGTGACTCTTACAGTAGACCCCGGTCTACTGCTGCTGTCTGTCCACCAGCAACAATAGAGGGCTAATAATGATAGTAATAACGTTTATTTGCAAGAAGCAATAAAATAAAGCGCGATAGTCGTTCACTATATATTTTTCAACAACAAATTAAATAAATATGTCAAAAGGACGTTGAAATGAATAAATTAGCGAATAAATTAGCGAATAAAAAAATAAAATATTAAATAAATAAGCCTATAAATTACATACATATTTAGAATAACATAATAAAGAAGAACTTCCCAGATTATGACCTTAACACTCTCATCCTGAGAAGAGACCTGTGTCCAGCAGTGGGACACTGAAGGGACCGAAAAAGAAGAGCCTTTATTCAGACAACTTAGTTTCGTTACATCCAAGAATCCGTCTCACAACCCTTGAAGAATTGTTCCATTGGTGAGGGTGAATTGTAATGGCATGCTGTTCGCAATTATGTTGAACATTAAGCACACATGTCCAGTAAACGCGACCAACACACGCTGTAGGGCTCGAGCACCTACAGTTTGAACAATTACTTTTAATGTATTATATGTTTGTACGTTTATCTATTTTAGACTTGACGATATAATATTATGCATATTAGGAATACTGTTTACTGATCACGAACCACTGGACCAACTAGTCAGTCGTGAAAGATTATGAAGAGACAAAACAGCCTTCTTTTAACATTTCTTCTTCTTTCTTTCTTCATATACATAACCGTCTCAAGCTTTAAATGGATAATTAAAATAATAAAAATATTGTTGAAGACAATAAAAGTCTAAAGCTACATCTTACTAATACTTTACCAATTTAACCATCAATAAAAATGATAACAATTTTATAGTGCGGCAAAATTAATATAATTCGATGAGGGTAGTAAACAAGTATATCAAAATCCCCTTACCACTGGTAACCAAGCGACAGTGCTGCCCTCATTATTAAGCTTGTTCTTTATTTAAATTTCACATGAAAGTAAAACTTATTATATAATTATTCATAAAGCTACTACGTTTGTAAATTGTAGCCTACGGCGTAGCACCTTCTGTTAGTAATTTTCCTTGTTCCTTGTTAACGTATAATAACGGTTCTTTTCTTGTTACACGTGGTGATTACGTATTGAAGCATATGTGTAACATAATATATTGAGACACACACTGCCATCTGATCCCAAAGTAGGCTTTAAAAGAGCCCGTATTACGGTTACGCTGAACCAGATGTATTTTTATACACCCGGACACTTTAATACACACTATTATATTGTTCAAAAATTGTAAAAATACTTATGCTTATCATATAAATATTTGTCCCAAGCAGGACCCACGAACTCACTGAGCAGCCACTGGACTTACAAATCAGTCACTAACCACTTAACTAACGAACCAGTCTAATATATCTAAAGACAAGGATCTTATCGTTAAATAGCAAATCGCTATGAGATATCTATTTCTGTGACAAAAGACATGAATAAAAAGAAATAGAATGCACAAACTATATTATTTAACCTCTATTGCTCACATAAACACATTATATTAAATAAATATACACACGCCTCGCTTCCTGCTCTAACTGTGCTACAAAATTTTCCTTTCTACGTGATCACCTCATTGGTAATCAATTTAATAATAGTGTAAATCACAGGAATAATCGTAATTGCTTGACATTGTTGTTTGTAAGTCATAATTCAAGATGTAGGTCGTACTGTCTGGCCGTCGCGCACTTTGGACGTCCGGTGGCAATACACCTATTTGTTCGCGCCACAGAACGCTAATCTATTAGACACGGCAATTTAAGCAAATACGTTGTTTACCAACATCAACAATTTATAAATTGTTAACGTTGAAGGTTAAGAATGCATAACGTTAAGTGATTCTTTGACAATCAGAAATCAGAACTCAGAAGCAATATCCCCGAAACTAAGTAACGTATGTGAAGAAAATAAAGATTGATATACGAGTATGTATATCGCACTTTAAGCTCTCTGGCTACCCCGTAAAGCACCGGACGTGAAATTGAAAGAATAATCAAAAACTGTAACACGATGAAAAATCAGCATCGTGTGATCATGCAATTTCATTTTTTGCCAGTTGTCAAACACCCCGACAAAGTAAACAATTACTAACCTGATGTGGAGAAATAAGCGCCCATAACCCTGAAGCGCTTGCAGATTGACGCAACACGTGTGGCATGGATGGCCATTAGTAGCAAATGTGGAAATTGTTAAACCCTTATAACACCTTGAAGGCAGTTTAAAAACATCAGAGAGACGGGTTGAATACAAACTCCTATATGCGTCAATCTGAGCTAAAACTGTGTAATGGAATATGCTTTAGACTAGCTACAGACGAGCTCAAGAATATGCCCAGGCATAATATGTAAAACAAATCAAGGCTAATCCGTGAGAACATTTGAAGAAAACATTTCGACTCAGAAACTATTTTATGACAGAATCTATCGAAAATACAACATGTGGAGCACAACAATACCGAAGTCACTCTCAGTATGCTTGGATCTGACAAAACCATACTTTTAGATCTTACACCAAATTATCTGTGCCTGTTATAACCAACACAGACGCCAATATTTTGTTTTCCAAAATTTGTTAGGTCAAAACTACACAGATTTTGGAAAACTCACACATTCATGTAAACCTAAACATTACAAACACAACTAACAAAATCTACCATCACCAATAATAATCATAATATTGGACACGGGTCTACTCTATCAAAATTAGAATATCATAATCTGCTAGGTTGACCAGTACGGGCTGGCAGTTGGCAGATTTCTCACGTTTTGAACATTATGACAAGTAAAATGCATCAAATGATCGAAAAGATCGCTCAACGATAAAACGACGCAAGTAACACAGTTCGGTTGATAACACAATCGCCGTCTGCGCTGCGTCTGACCTACCAGCTAACCTTGGACTACGGCAGCTAAATGTTTTTTATAACACATTGCGATAATAACACCATGTTTCCGTGCTGAAGCAATGTCCTTTTTGTTCCGACGCTCAATATACAAGCAATACCCTAAAACAAGATAATGCCATAAAACTAATATATTCTATAATTATATTTATTAACATAATACTTCGTACGTACAAAGTTAAAAGTACTTAAAATATACGGAACTCTTATTAATATATATTAATCACTCTATATAAATAACTCATGGTTACAGCAGCTATGGTCGTATTAAAACGAATATAAGAACTTGTCCATGGATGTAGTTGTCTATGCTCTACTAAATAATAAGTCTTAATTAAAGACAATCACAGACATCGTAAATAGATTTTAATTGAGCAAAAAAATACTATTAATAATAATTTTTCTTTAGGAATTATTTCTGCTTGTATGCGCTACTACGAGGGTCAAAGTATTATCATACGATTGAATCTAAAGGGTGTTGCTTAAAAATCATAAACTTGGGCGTCACAAGGTAAAGCACAATCAAGATATTATTAAGGTTTTCCAACGTAGCTTTTACTGGTCTTTTAAGGTTTCCGTTACGTCTTTAATAGATTATATTAACAATTGTGGATATTTTCGTTATGTTTCCTCAACTCATTGCCTAGTTTAGTGAGTTACACAAATAGTTATATTGCGTAATAACAACACCCTAATTAAAGTCTATCCAATTATTGCCGCCAGCGGACGTTTCCACCGCTCGACTGATGCATAAGCAAATTTACTTAAAACGCAGTCGACTGACTATCGGGGTCGTGTCCGATGATAATGTGGTTTACTGGAACACCCTTGGGTTGCATCGCTTGTAATTATTCCTATGTTTATGTTTTATGATTGCCTCGTTAATCCTACTAATTTAGAGCTCTTGGGTTCAAATCCCAGATAGGGTACTGTTTGATTTTAAACTACGATTTTGTGATAGAAATTTCTAGTAAGTAGTAGTTGAGAGTCTGGATATGTGCGAGTGCCTACGCCTTCGGAGATTACAGGCGTAATGATATGTTTTTTAAAGTTCATGTTTAGTCTGTCCACCTGCACTTAGCCGGCATGGCAGCCTAAGCCTTAATCCTTCTTATTGTGAGAGAAGATCCGTAAATATCACAATTATATTCTTTCATTATCAACCTACTCCCGTCCGCTGCTGGACATAGGCCTCTCCATAGCACGCCACTGAGCTCGATCTTTAGTTCGTCGCATCCAAACGCTGCCAGCTACTTTGCGTATATCGTCACTCCATCTAGCTGGAGGGCGTCCTACGCTACGTTTCGGGTCTCCACTGCAGAACACGTCTACTCCGTCTTCGTCTCCACAACTATATAGAAAATCGTAACCATGAAGTCATTTTAACTAGTTAGCTGTTGCTATTCTCTGCCAGACTCGAAGCTGTAGCGTTCCTGTTCAAATTTTCAGCTTGTTGATAAAACGGCAGAGTAATTCGGGGAGGCTAGAAACAAGTCTTACTAGCTAATTATTGGATCGCCCCTCTTCTGGGCTTTTGCCCGGGGTTCTTTAACGAACATTTCCAATAAGCCAAGTCATAACACGACACACAATAGAGTATTAGATTCTACAGCCCATTAATACTGAAAAATCATTTAAACGAAAACAATATCTAAGTCTACCACACAGTACTCGTAGCATGGCCTCATGTATAAGTTCTATTATATCAGTTTTCATGTGTTTTAGTTTTCAATACTCTGACGAATAAATACTATGATGATTTACAGATGCTAGAATAGCCTCATGTAAAGGATACATTATACCTGACTTCACGTGTCTCAGTTTTCGATACCAAACAATGTAAAGCACAATATTATATTTACTCATCGGGCGCATGGCAACCGCTTATCAGTGGAAAGCACATCTTCCGCCTTCACATCGTACACCCTTAACGAGTTCCACGCACGACATCGATTCGTACTCGATACTGTATTCCTTACACGAATACATTTGTACGAATCATAGCGAAATAATGCAATGGAAGTAGGTTATCGTTCGAACTGATGACAGTCGGTTATGTCACAGATAATGCTTGAATTTTGTTGTATTTACTGAAAATAAAAGTACACAAAACAAAAATACTTAAATTTGTATGGAGAAATTGTTGTATCTACATATTACTTGATCATCATCATCATTATCAGCCTACTCCCGTCCACTGCTGGACATAGGCAATGGCACAAACATATTACTTGCTGATATGATATCGTTAGGTCGTGATACGAGTAGTTTAATGATTTAGAAGTCAGCTTCTCGCCTTTATAGTCCTGTTTTTATCGTCATCCTCGCTTTTACAAACGAAGTGTAAGATTAAATTTGATTTGCTGGCTATAGACATATTCATTACAAAAATTATACCTTTGAAGTTCCAGACTGAATGATTTCAGGTGCTAATAGGGTCATCAAACCTTACATTTGTAATCATTCATCGACCAAATGAACGCATATCTTTATTAACGATTAACGCGCATTTTTCAATTGTTCAATAAAACGCATATATAATGTTAATCGTGTTCTAGATACTAAAACGCTTTTAGTGAGTTGTATACAACAATAAGACAATAATTAGCCTTGTTTGACTGTTGGTCCAGTGGTAATGCAGTGTTGATCCGTTAATTCTTCCATCTATTCCAGTACTTGTATTTGTTTAGCTGTTAAATTATATCCATATTAAGTGCAAATATGTATGTATTTCGAGATTTATGCACATAGTTTATCAACTGTTCAGTTACCATCTCAGTCTCGTCTCTTCTCAGATTAGATAGCCTTTTGTCAGTTGTTCCGAGATAATATTATATTATTATTTAGCAAAACTTTCAACACATAATATTGAATTTCGATTGTCTCTTACTGATTTATAAAAGAATGTTTAAGTAGCCATTGCTCAGAGATCGAACTTATTATAATATTCTAATATCACACCAATTCTCGTGCGTGGTAATCAGAGAGCACTCCGAGCCAAATATCTCAAATCCTACCGACCTAACATCCTTGTACATTTATACTCTGTTAATAACGAACGCCGGTTTTAGAAACATTTGACTCCTTCATGAGCCAGTATCTGATCTAGTTAATCAAGACAAGTGAGTCTGAATGACGATCTACGAAGGCTGCAGGCAGATGCTGGATGCGATAAGCCCAGGACAGGGCGCGATGGCGCTTATTGGAAGAGGCCTATGTCTAGCAGAAGCCTAAGATAGGCTGATCATGATGATGGTACGTCTTGGTCAAACCTTTATTTTAATCTATGGGTAGACACAGGGGTATAGTAGGTACTACCACTTTTCAACATTAATAGTTTTTTCAACTATTTTATCATGCAACTAAATACTACATATATGACATGAGTGTACTCTCCGAATGAGAGAGTTATGGTAATAGTTTCGCTAACCAAGTGCGGGTTGGCAGGTTTCAAACACCTTAGAGTAGGTACATTTTTTTTTATAAAATCTAAAGTATGCAGGTATCCTTACGATGCTTTTATTCATGGTTATAACAACTGATATTTAATACTAAAATGCCCATTTATATAAACAGATGAGCGCCAGGAGTTGAACCCAGGGCCCCTGTGCTGATAGTTATGAGTTGTGTTATACATATTATTATGAGGTATATTATACGTGTTTATAACAAAAATGCGTTTATGTGTCTAGAAAATCTATTTGTCCAACGAGAAAGGTGCGATCTTTGGCCGGTCGCGTCTGCTGACCCGGACGGCGATAACTGTTATCGAGCAAGTGCAGTTCATACGTATGTATATACAACACCTTATCACTTGAGCTGGACAAACACGAATGTTGCAAGACGAACGAGAAAAAAGTTCCACCTGAATTTAAATTTAACAATTGGCAACACCGTTACTCTAAAACTTAAAATAGAAATTGTAAAAGATTAAAAAGGTTAAGTGTAAAAATAAAACTTTTGTTTACCTTTAATAATAACTGCGCGTTTGCTAATTACATGATCTGGGGTCATAAAGGTCTTGTGTGTAGATGGTACCGGATTCAATTACCTAGAGAGTAAATATTTCATCTCTGCCTACCCCTGCGGAGAATACAGTTACTTTTTTTAAAAATATTTTATGACTGAGTCTTAAGTATTCGTTACATGCCGTTTTATGGGTTTTCTATGTTATTCAATACTCCAGTATATTTAGGTATATTATAGTAGCTATATTATAGTAAGTCTGCACCTAAAATTGACTAGCCAAAATTTATACTAGATATATGCATGTGTGAAGAGATTGATGAATGTAGAAGGAGCATGGCACATCTTCAAGGATATTTGGCACTCCGTACTCTCTGCCTACCCCGTAATAACCTGGCGTGAACATATGTATGTATGTAGATGTAAGTATAAAAGACAGCCTTAATACTAGGAAAGCGATGTCTTTTAGACATAGTTCGGACAGAAGAGATGAAATCTAATAATAGCAATCGATAAATAATCGCGGTGTGGTGCGGTCTGCCTGGACACAGCCACTCGTACATATCTTGACCGCTGACAGGCCGCAGCGTAGGCGATGTGAGAACCCATGCTCTGTGATATCCAAATCGCATGCCCTGCATGGTGATTATAGGCAAATTACCCTCTAAGACCTATGTCCAGTAGCGGACTAAGACTGCTGATGAAAATATATCGGGTCTACGGGTAAACGTATCGGGAAGTAATTAGGTAGGCTATTAGCTATGACATTGATAGAAGTACATTATAGAACAGAAATTAGAAACATTAGTAAGAAGAGACCATTGTCGTCACAAACGTGTCTGTAACCGATTTCAAACTATTTTATACGAATGAAATTGTTACAGAATAGTACAGTTATTAGGAGTGTGAGTTTACACAAATTTTAAATATTGAAAACTGGAAAGAGAATTTTAATTAGACATCAAAAGTTAAGGGGATTTGGTATAAGACATTACAACTAGAGCCCCTTCGTATACCGCGGTTTGCCGATTTTAAGGGCAATAATAGACATTTTGTTAAACTTATCTTAAGGTTGAGATCTGGACACATACCATCAAACAAATTTTCGTATATAATAAAAAAATCTAATTCTCCTAACTGTAGTTTATGTGGCGTTGAAGAGAATGTATATACCTACATCATGCGTTAATGGAATGTGCCATAAATCGAATTAGAAGAGAGTCACTGTCGAGGAAACAAATTTAATCTATACGATGATGACCGCGCAAAATATTTTATCAAAACTAAACTCGGCAGCGGCTACATTATTTTGCAAATTGGCGTCTTATCTCCGCAGTGATTGTTAAATAGCCTAAGGGTTGTATATATGTGATGGTCACAATGGGGTTGACATATCCTAACAAGGAATAAATCCCAAATAAAAATGGAGATATAAAGAAACAGTGTAAGTTATTGAGCGACCTGTTGCATTATTAAAAAACTCTATTAGCAAATTTCTGGTAGGTAAGTCTAGTAATTATGTCTTGGCTACCATGACAGACTATGGCTTTAACCCTTACAATATGAGAGAAGACCCATATTCCAACAGAGGAATGATAAATGGGACCATTAAATTTTGAAAAAAAAATTAATCTGAACTTTGCTTGTATGAGATCACTTCAATAGCGATCAGAGTATCATTCATATATCAAGTAATTTCAACTTTTTGGTTTAAAATTCCTATAAGTAGTAGCTCGGAATCTTGATTTGCGTTCGGTTTAATGCAATAGCCTCTACCCCTATTCCATGGTGAGTCGTAAACATAACTGGTGAAACTTGTGAGTGTACGACACTCCTGTGCCCACCCTTCCGAGGATAAACATGCGTGATGTTACATTTAAATAAATAAACAAAGCTTGCAGTCTCGTACCCAAGAACTATATAGCAACGCCACATTGCTGAACTGTATCTAAGAATATCTAATTGTTTGAACATTCTTAATTATGAATGGTCTATTCACGTAATTACATGGACACGAGGATATAACCTTTTAACTGACTAATTAGTCGACAAATATATTAATTATGTACACAAAATGTGTAATACTCATTAAGACTAGACGCTTTTACGTTGAACAACAGATTAACAAACACAAACATAGTGATTACCAATGAACTTTGCTCGCGGATGTATTGGATAGGAAATACTTTCGTTAGTTTCATTAATACTTCATATCTCTAATCAAAACACATAATTTATTTGCTTTTAATACAAAATTAGAATTTCAGATGATTGTATGTAAAAATAATAATTTGTTGTTAATAGTTATAATTAAAGCAGTGATAGCCTAGTGGTTAAGAATTCAGCCCCTCACTCCGGGGGTGCCGGGTTCAAACCCATGGCGC